>VBVQ01006207.1:0-10051 GCA_011636635.1 Tetramorium simillimum | reverse complement strand
ATATATATATATATACACACAAATATATATATATATATATACATACATATACATATATATATATATATATATGCATTACATCAAAGCATGCGAAGACAATATAAAGTAATAAAAACGCTGTTATTTAAACTCTTAAAAACACAACAAATATCAGCCATCTCAGACAAGGGTTAGCTTCCGCTTGCAAGTATACGATCATTTTCATCATTTTTTTTCTCCTTTTTTCAAATAACAATGTCACATAGATAATTCTCTCTTGTATAACAAAGTTACTCTCAAATTTATAGAATATGGCAACAAGTAACTTAACTAGTAACAATTTTCGCGAGTGCGCGGGTTCGGTATGACTTATTCCAATGCTGCCCAATGTTGCATCACGTTTATAGCCGTCACTCGCTAATATCGAAGCCTTCAAGTACGGTCAAGTAAATATGCTTAAAACTATACAGGTATACGCACCTCACTCGCCATCGGTTCAATATGTACATTGTTTCGTGTACTTTTTTTTTCATCTCTATTTCTATACTTTTATATATTATTTTATCGAAATATATATTTATATATCTCTATACACTCGAGAATAAATCATACCAAAGGTAACCCAAGATTTATAGAGACTCGCGAACAGGAGGATGTTTCGTCTCTCCGTTCAAAACACGCACGTGACGAAAAGTGTTAAAGGTGTATATTGTTTTCGAGCTTTGTTGCGAGCGTTGTTGCGCACAGGCAAAATCATTATAATGATTGCGAGAATGTCTTCCCATCCCCATGTGAGGGAAATTGTATTGCCGTCATTGCCGTCATTGATGCATCGCTGCGATCAGAGACTCTATGCGATAACACGAGTAGATCCAAGTACACTTTGCAGAAACATCGCGGACCGAACGGCGAAAGATTCCTTTCTCTTTTTCTTTTATACTCTCAAAAGTATAATTGGACTACGTGCGACTTTACTGGCGTCACATTCACTTTGAATTAGGCATATAAGATATTACTACCTAACTTGCTTTGTCTACTGGGGATTACCGTCAGCCCGCCTACGTAGAGTCACTCGCACGGTCGCTGCAACAACCGTCAATAAAACCGTCAATCAACGTGTCACAAAACGTGACGCTACTTGTAAATTTTTTTACAATACTTACATCTTCGACAATAATTGTTTGCTAACTTAATGGCCGAATACGACATCACTGCCAATGTGATTTGTAATGTACGTTATATCGAACAGGGTCTTCTTTGGATTTTCTACCGATTTACATTCATCTGTTGCTCATCAATTGCATACTTTGTATATGTACTCTGTATTGTTCTTACACTTTTATAAACGACATTGAGACTAGGAAAACAAAGAAACTACTTTACGCTATATCGATTCGATTAAATTTAAAAAAAGGTGAAAAAAAGAAAGAAAGAGAGAAAGAAAGATCGTTTTAGAAGTCCCTGTCGTTAAAAGTTCAAGTCAAATCGAAAAATTATAAAACTTTTACTACAAAATTCCGATATGCACACAAGAGTGCTAACAAACAATTATTTTAATAATTACTTATTGAAGAGTCGACGATAGACGTAAATTAATGCATGAATTTGAATTAAACATGGATTTCTGTCTTGGATATAGTGGAATTGAGACTCTTGTACATTGTATATGGATATGTGTGCAGTCATGCTCCAAAATTTTATGTACACTAGGCGAATGAAAAAGAAGAAACTGTTATTACGATGTTATGAGATAATAAAGATCAACAGCAGCAGTGCGTTATGCAACAACTATGGCATATTACAAGGTTCTATGTCAGGCAAAGTGAGCTTGCTATTTACTCTATGTTTCCTTCATTTATTGGGGACAGATCCTATTTGTTATTTTATTAGCTATTCTCAATGTTCAAACATACATGTGTATACATGTGTGTATTTCGTATTAAAAATTATATTAATTTGCAAACACCGTATTACAGATTTACAGACCCTGCAGCTTTATATAGATTCGAATCAAAGACTGACGGAAATGAGAGTTTAAGTGGAAGAGATAAATAAATAAATAAATAAATAAAAATATTAGGTTGCGCCCCAGAAGACACACTGGGTCGTGCAAACATGCTTTTGAGAATGCAGGATCTAAAAATAGTTTTGTAAAAAGATATTTGTTATTCCTCAGTTATATTTTTAAAAGAGTCATGTAGAACAAGTCTTAATTACACGTCTGTACTTGAAAAGTTAAATTGAAGTTTGAGACAAGAACGAAATGCGAATATAGATTGTTTCGTTTTAAAAAGAGAGATAGCAATGGAGTTACAATACAACATACTTACAACATTAACTTTAAATTATTTTTGCGTAATTTGAAAAATAAACGAATGCATATTCGTCGTAACTGTTTCATATAATTCCTTTCCTCTTGCTTTGGATTCTGGACATTTCGTCGAGGAGAGGTACCGACCGATTATCAAGAATTACCGCACGCGTGGAGGTAAATTATTATACATATGCAAGTGTCAGCAATTAAACATTATTTAATATTATATCAATTTATATAGAATTTTCCTTACTTGACACAAATTAAATATTCAAATTTATAAAGTCGCAAATCATAAGAGATCTGTTCCAAACGTATACTCATTTGTGCCAAACATGAACCATTTAATTAATCTACAGGGTGTTAGTATCAAAAGTTGCAAACATTGTCAGGCAAGAAATAAAAAAAATAACATATTAGAAAGAGAAGTAAGAAAAGAGACAGAAACAATAAGGGTAAAAGTAAACAAAAAGATGTGCTCTGTCTATCAACGACTCGACAACAGCTAGATACTAGGAGAGATGCATACTGAATACCATCCAGCATTTTCTCACAAGGCTAATAAGTTTAACCAGTGACGAAATAGCATGATGATCACAGCGATTTAACCACAGAAGCTTCTATCATCCACCATACGTACTTTTAATTAATTGTGATCGCCATCAAATTATCAATATATTTCAAATTTACGATATATATCAAATTGAAAAGAAAAAAAGAAAAAAAATTTCAAAATCTCTGGCTTCTGTGAAAATGTGGATCAACATTCTACGACACTAAATATTCAATGTATATACAATTTGCAGTGGACCTTGCTCGATAATGGATTCGTAGATAGTTTAAATGTTGAGGAAATCTTTATCACTTTATCACATATGGACATTTTCATTGTATGTAACTTGTATTCTACGATCTCGCACGTATCGTAAGGTACCACATTAAATTGTAAAGTATGATTGATTATACTCTCTTACCTCTTGGCAAGGTGTTGTTCCCGATTTCAAAGAAACTTTCTCTGGAAGGTGTGCTGCGCGATCCAGGGCTATTTGGAGTTCCGGGATTGGAAGTACTGGCGGAGTCTCTCTTTGAAAATATATCCGCATCACGATTCAGAGAATGTTTAAATTGCGATTCCGTGAGCCGCCTGTACGCACAAGAAAACGACAAAACGTCACTTGTACGTAAATGTATAGGGCAAGTTGTATTAATTTATTCTGGTTATATTTATGTTTATTATAAAACATAAATATATATATATATATATATATGTTTTATAATATTTATATATATATATATATATATCTTCTCTAGAAAGGAGCGAAAGAAGCGAGAGAAAGAAACTGTTCATATCCAGTGAAAAATGTATGACACGAGAGAGAGTGCAACATAAGCCGGAGTCTACGAAGGCAAAAGTGTCAGTACTGGCAATGTGCAAAGGTGTTGGCAAGAAGCAAAGGATGTCAGCCCATAGCAGATATCGATAGCAGGTATTTCGGGCTCGTTTATTTTCACTACTTGTACACTACTCTCGGGTATCTGAAGTGACACATCAAGTCAGGTTAAGCCAAAGTGGGCGAAATTAGGTTGACACAAACACGGTGTACACACGTATAAATAATGCTATTCTAATTTTCAACCTGCTTGCAGCGTGTGTCCAATTGCAATTTCTGTATTTCGTTTTATTAAACGGCGATCCCTATTACTTGTATGTCAGCGAGCAGGCGCGTTAATACTAAGTTCTCTATCATAATCTCTTTCTGTACAATTGGACTCACGTAGTCATGGTCCGTGTTTCGACATAGCTCTCGTAGCTTGCACAGACAAGCATAAAACCGTCATCTCTCTCATCGTAATTATCATTGTTATCAAATGGTTATACAATACTTATTGTTAGGCAACAAGTTAGTCCAAGTTAATGAAAGGAAGTTTTGATACGCCTGCGATATATTTAATATTAATTGTTACAACTTTGGAAATTGATGAGAATATTCCTTGTACAAATGCAACAATTGGCGTATTTACCTGGACAATGGCTTGTTAAGACCCCAAAATGCTTGCGACGATTGGGAGCCGAGTCTGCCAAACAGTCTACTGCTTGGGAAACCGGCAGATCGATTGTCATCGACGTTGAGTCGCTGTGTTAGACTTCGCACTCTGGACAGCAATGTAGAGAACAAGTTTTCGGCAGTCAATAACTCGAAACCGTCATCATCGTCGTCCTCGCCAGACGACAAGCTGTCGGCGTGCTCGGACGGTTGCCTGGATGGTCGCGAACTCCTCAATCGATGCATATGCCTTTGCAACAAATCCTCCCTGTCGAGAGAAGAAATATCGCAATACAATAATTTAACTTTTTTCAAATTTTGAATTTTATAATATTTGTTATCAGGTGACGCTGACGACTCAGATGCAAAACCGAATCATTACGAGATCGATCGAATTTGACAAAGCGACAAAAATTACATTGACAGTATTATTTACCCGTGCAACGGAGAAAAGGGAGACTCGTCTTCGCTAGCATCCGACAAAAGAGAGCTCATTCTTCTTGGTCTAGCAAATCGGGACCTCGGTGGATTTGTACTTGTCGACGCGCCAGTCTGATTCTCTGGCTCCAGACTACCCGATCTAGGAGTAACGTAACCGCCACCCTCCACCGCGATAGGAATTATGTATTCTCTAGGACTCTTTCTGATCGGTTCCGGTCCCACGGTTGAACCGAGAGCGCTGTCCGTGTCTGAATCGGCGGTTGATTGGCGAGACAGAGACTCTGATCGTTGAGACATTGATCTCTGCGATATTGGCGGTTTAGGCGTAGATGATGTGGACGACGGCGTACGCTCGAGTCCTGCCTCTACCTACAATTTCAATTTTGACCATTTAATTTTACGAATGTGAACAAAAATCGAAAAAACTCATTTCAAGTCAATTGTTAAACTCTCGAAAAATTCTGAAAAATTTTTTCATATAGAGAAATATTTCCAAGATAGACACGTTGATCTTTCGATACCTGAATAGGTATAATTCTTTCTCTCGGCGACGGTGCAGTAGCCTTAGGTCTACCTTCCGGTTCTAAACTTGAACTTCTGTTTGCATGGGGCACCGCCGCGGCAACTGGAAACGCCACCTCCGATCTCTGCGTGCGCAATTTCTGCGGTTGGAAAGCATCAATCTTAGCTTCCACCTCGGACTTGAACGCTACAGTTTCTGGCGGCCTGACTCCGGACAATGTAATTTCAGCTTTGCTCGTCTTTCGTCTCGGTAACGTCGCACTCTTTAACGTTATTTCCATTTTACTAGATATCTTAGGCTCCTCCAATGGCAAATTTTCAATACCAGTCGTGTCGGACGTACTAGTGATCTATCAAGGGAAAACGAAAACGTACATAGAAAGGAAACGTACAGACAATCGAATATAACATAATATAATATGAGATAAGATGACTCAATAACATGAACAACAGCATTTTAGTTTCCCACTTACCGTTGCTTCCGGTCCGGTTGATTTAACAACATCAAGGCCAAATTTCGTCTCGATCGGAGTGGAGACCGACACCGTGGCCGATCGCACGTCATTCGGCGCAACCTGTATCTTCAGTCCGAGCTTCTTCGAGTCCTGAGGGCTCTGAGGAGGCATCTGAGGCGGCGAGCCGTTCAACTTCTTCTGCATTGGAGGCTTCCTGATCGCGCCACTAATGATATCGATAGCACGTTTCTTCGCTTCATCTTGCCTATCCAATTTATCCTCGGTGGCCACGACCTCTCGATCACCACAATCTTCCAGTGCCTGCTTCTGCTCGTCCTTCTCGCTTGCTCCTTTCTTGTTACTTAGCACATCGATAATAACTTTGGATGCGCTGACTTTCGTAGGGGGTGGAGTGGTCACAGTGGACGAGAGACTGGCCTTTCGTTCGAAAGCTCGCTTCGCGCCTCCCACATTAACGCCAGGAATAAATATCTTTTTAGGCTTCTCGTTTTCCGTGGTAGACGACAGCTGATTGAACTTTTCAGCTGTCTCAAATATCTTGGAGCGTCGTCTCTCGACAAGTTTAGCAGGAGGAGCGTTTGCCTCCACCTCGCTCGATAGCTCAGAGTCCAAGGAGAGTGCCTTTTCCTTCAACTTTTTAAAATCGTTCTCCGTCGGCTCTACAGACTGCATATCTCGCGACACATACGCTTCGTTTCTCATATTCATGTCACTTTCATTTGGCACTTTTGATTCCAAATCGCCCGACTTTTTGCCGAACGCTACCTCGTTCGCCACTTTATTCGTGATCTCTGAAACAGTCCCCTCGACCGCTCCATCTCCGTATAAACTATTATTGTTGGGAGACTCGATACGCTTTCGTTGCGACTTGTCGCGCTCATCGCTAATCGCCTTCTGATCGATTTCACAGATTTGCTGAACGCTCTCGGTAGACAATGGCTCGCGTGACTGTTCGTGTTCACTTATCAACGGAGTTTTACTTCTCTCTTTACTTGGCGATCTTTCCTTTGATTCTTCAATTAGTTCTAGACAAGCTGCTTCTAACTTATCAAAATCAACAGTCTTGCTCATAGGAACAGTTACAACGGCTGCTGGTTCCACCTCCATTGTCTCCTCCGAAATAGAATTTGGAATTGGAGCCGAATGATGCCTAAAACAATATAGTTACGAAATTATTACCTGTTACCCTCCTTTCGTATTAATCGGAATTTAAACTTAATTACAAAACTAAAAAAATAATTTCCGGACATATATCTACCTCGACGAAGATCCTAGGGCGTATAGATACGCCCTAGGCTCTCTCTCGTCTGATTTGTCTTTCCTTCTAGACCTCTCTTTCCTTTTCACACCTGCCGCGGCCGTCTCGTCCATCGACGGTGTTGTCTCCAGTTTTCTCTTTGCATCTCCGGCCGCGGAAGACCTCGGCTCTTCCTCCAATAGCTCTCTTATCCTCCTGTCGGAATTATTCTGATCGAGCTCCATTAAGCTACCAACCGAATGACATCTGGTAGGCACCAACGTATCGGAAGACATATTATTCGCGACATCTCCGCCTGCCTGCTGATCGCCCCCCACTAGCAATTTTTCTGCGCTGGCTGACTGTGGCACCAAAGACAGCAATAGATCCAATCGAACTGGAGTCTGAGCTGCTAAATCCTCGGCAATATCGAGACAATTCTGCTCGTAACCTTCGTTCACCCACCAGTGAGTGCAGATTTTCTCGATATCGGCACGTCTGCCGGGACACACCGTGAGCATCTCCTTTATAAGCGGCGAAGCGGCTGAAGCAAAGAAGAATTGAGATTTGAATAGAAAGTTGCTACTTACTTTAATAATAAAAATTTCATAAATTATAAGTTCGCTTTGCTTTAGAACGAGATGTATGTTTATCGAGTCCAATGCTAATTCAATATCCGACAAGTTGACAAAAATTTCTCGTAATTTGTTTTATTTATTTATTTTTTTTTCTAGAATCGTGTGAGTCGACGCCACGCATACAAATGTTATACTCACGAGATGGCTTTTTGGGTTCGAAATAATCGGATTGTGAGATCTGTTTGACTAGACGTTTGAAGTTGGACCCGTCGAAGGGCATAGCACCGTAGACCAACGTATACAATAAAACACCTAGACTCCAGCAATCCACTTCCGGCCCGTGATAAGGAGTTCCTTTAACTATTTCCGGACTTGCGTATAGCGGACTGCCGCAAAATGTGTTTAACAATCGCTGCTCGTCAAACACGTTTGAGAGACCAAAATCGGCTATTTTGGCGTTTCCGACTTGATCCAATAAAATGTTCTCGAGCTTCAGGTCTCTGTGACAGATTTTGTGCTTATGGCAATAGAAAACAGCGGTGGCTATCTGTCGGAATATTCTGCGAGCTTCGTGCTCGCCTAGAACTTTGCGCTCGCTCAGATAATCGTATAGTTCTCCTCCAGCTGCATACTCCATCACCAGGACCATCTTCTCTCTGTTTTCGAATACTGTAAGTAAAAGTATAAGACAATTGCCTCTCAAGAATCTTGGTGATAACGAAGCCTGCCTTCTCCCCGGCAAGAGCACAATATCATTAAAGTCAATTTCTCAATTGTATCTACACTTAATACCTACGAATAACATTGAAATTGATTCTCTTTCCTGTTTCCAACTCATCACAGTTGTCACAAGACAAGACAAAGACACGAAAGAAGGAGAATTTAATCGAGGTTAATATCGTAAGATTAGCTAGCTCAAAAAAGATCACTCCTATATCACTCCTTACGTCACAATATACTTTATAAACGTTACCTTCGTAAATGTGAATAATATTTGGATGTTGAACACTAGACATGATCTGTATCTCTCTCCGTATTCTGATCAAATCTGCTTCCGTTTCTATTTTGCATTTTTTAATTGTCTTTATTGCCACTTCCTGGCCAGTCTCCTTGTTTATTCCCAATTGCACCTTACCGTACGTGCCTTGTCCTAATTTCTTTATGATGTCAAACCTACGAGACATTTCAAAGATATTAGACGATCTAATCGCTTTAGATCGTAATGTAATCAAATCTGGCCGTGGAATGTAAATTTGCCATTGTTATTTATCTATTAATTGCTACTTGATCATTGAACTTTATTATCAGCTCAAGACTATCGTCAATCGGAAAAATTCGAAAAATTATTCCAACATGTGTAAAATAAATGTTGGCAATTATTGGCAATTATTGGAATCTTCTTTAGAGTTCATTCCATTATTTTTTTAAGCCATTTGAAAGGATCTGTTGTCTAGAAATAGAAAAGTGAATTACACGATAAGAATCGATTTACAAACCTTTGCTTCAGCTTCCGCTTGTGATTATGAAGACGCACACCACCCGTGCTTTCCATCCCCCCCATTATATTATGTATACTTGCTTCTCCGACAACCATCTTGTCCGCGTTTATCTGAAAAGAAAACACGCACAGATTCAAATACTTTTCCGACATAACGTTTTAGTTTAATTTCATCGTGATTTCAAGACATCAACGTTATCATGGCACGATTCTTCTTCTCCTCTCTTTTAAATTTCTTTTTTTTAGTCACTTCCTGCCGTCCAAGCGAAACTGTCAGTACGGACGCCCTACTCTCTCGTAAACGAAGATGACAGCGGCGAAGGATGGTTATAGCCATCTGAATCTTGCATTAAGAAATGAAGAAAGCGAAAGCGAAGAAAAGGAAGGAAGAGAGAGAGAGAGAGAGGCAGAATGTGGTAAGTTTATTTCAGGCGTCGAGACGCCAGTGTACGTGCCGACCCGTCGTCGGTGGGTTTCTTCTCTGCACTGTCTTCTTGCCCTCCCTACACGTACTAAAAAGATTCATAGTCACTAATTTCGTAAATTTTTCAGAAATTCTTTAGGATAGTGTTTTCAACAAAATTTACTCTAATTGATCACGATAATTGTCTATATTTTTTAATCGATCATTTATATTTTAATAAATAATAGGAAATTACATTTGATATTTGCTGATGCAATTAATGTATTCAGTGGAATATATTGAAGACTTGATTAAAAAAAAGAAAGTTAAAGTCGTGACAGTAAAATGTAAATAAAAAATCACAAAAGAGATCTCAACATCTACGACGCTAGATTACTTACAATTAGTATGTTATTTACCACACATTGAAAAAACCATAATATGTAACGAGCTCAAAGCTATAATTCTAAATTGACTAGTTTCGTTTCTCTCAAATACTCTGTACTTTTAGTCTACACGTGACTTACTTTACGCTACTTTAGCTCCAAAGTCGTCACG
>VBVQ01006206.1:0-10065 GCA_011636635.1 Tetramorium simillimum | reverse complement strand
CCTTTCCTTCTTCCTCCTTCCTTCTCCTTTTTTTCCCTCTTCTCTCTCTCTCTCTCTCTCTCTCTCTCTCTCTCTCTCTCTCTCTCTTTCTGTGCTTTAATTATATTTTTTTTAAATTAAAATAGACATAGTAGTCAGTATTTTATCTCGGTAATATAATAAAATGAAAAGATATTAAAGAAGAAATATTAATACTGAAACATCTATTCCAAAAGAGCGCATACCTTTAATTTAACTTCATTTCCATACCAGCAATACAAAAAAATTTGTGTCAACATGCATGACATGTACATTCCTAACTCAACGAATTTTTCCCTTGTCTTGGTTAGCTGATATAAAGTAAAGCACACCACTAATGTGCTTACTATGAACTGAAAGGTAATAGTAAATCTGAATTTTTTGTTCAATAGAATGGCAAACCTGAAATCAATTAGAAATGTTTTAATATGTTTCATTATTAACAGAAATATTAAATATATAGATAAAAAATTACTATAGATTACTATTTTTAAATTACTGTACAAAATTATTGTAGGTAGTAAATATCTCTGATTTGCATACATATACATATAACTTAAAAGTGAAAGAAAATACAATAATATATCAATTGCAAATTGTTTAGACAAAGAAATATTTTTGCAATTTGCTTATGAATATCATAAAAAAGAAAAACTGTGCTGCACAATCATAAAGAAATTATAATAGAAGAAATTTTTATTATAACATTCAGTATTGAAACGAACTTAAATAGAACATTGTGTTGAATAACACAATCGCGAAGTATTTTTGGATTATGTACGATACTTTTCAAACGACAACTTAATATTTCTAGTTGACAGCATATATGCAACAATAATCCGCAAATAAGACCATCGCAAGCGACATGTAAGATAGATCCAACTGTCAAACTTATTAATTGATGAAAATACGTAAAGTGGAAAAGTGTTGTCGAAGAGTAGTCAAATGGTAGCCACGCTCTGAATGTTAACTTCTCTTTCCTGTAATCCGTGAGCAATGATGCTACCGCCGTGGATGCACATGTTAATTCAACCAGAATCATATAATGCAACGTATTTGTCCTATAAAAAGGCTGCATGCGTTTTATTTTGATAATCAATGCTTTCGTTAATGTTAATTCTCTCCGATACTTTTCATCAACATGAAACAATCCTAATTAAAGAAGTCTACTAATTTTCCAAATTGAAAAATTAATTATATAAAATTTTAATTTTTAATACATAATTTTGATAAAAATATATGTATTAACTGTCAATTATTTATTACAATTCTTTATTACAAGAAAAATATTACCATATTTAAAAAATGTGTTACAAAATTTGCTGATTGAGAAATACAGTCTAATAAAAAGATTAATTAATAAGAAGTTATTATAAATGCTTATAAAATTTCATATAAATATAGTTCGTTTAATTCTTGAATATGTAAATAAGTACAAAATATATTTAAAAAATAATAGTCTCGCAACGTACTTACTCAATGAGCTTATCATATTTCTGTTGTATTTCCATTTCGATTGGATCACATGCTCTGCACGGTTTGTTTATGAGAATGTTTATTAGCATGGCAATGTTACTACGATTTATTAAGAGACTAAACATTTTGAAGCAAGAAACAATCATGGCAAGCAGCATGTAAAAATTATCCATAAAATCTTCCGGATTATCAACAGTCAGAATTATATCCAAGAATTGCGACAATGTAAACGTATTTATCAATAAAAGTATAAAAATAGTATACACATGATATATTAAGCGTCTATGCGGAGATGTCCAGGAATCCGGTATCCAACAACCGCAACCCGATAAAATTTTAAATGTAAATCCTAATATGCGCATTTTAACTTTTTGATTCCGCCTATCTTTTCACATTGAAATTCTTATTACGAAAGAAAGTAATTAATCAGAGATGTTGCATTTCTTATTTCTAATTTCAAATAATTATAAAATTAAGATTAATAAGATAATTAGACGTTATATAATAATTTATTATAAATTATTTTACCAGATAAATTACATGCCCAATGTTATTGGCTCAAGAACTAATTGTCTATTAACAATTTCATTAAAAACTATATGTACTGACTACACTGTACTGATAGAGGCGAGAGTAATAGACTTTTTATAATGGCGCACAATAAAATCTTGAGAGACTGACGATCACCAAATGTCTATAGACTCACAATTTTCCGATAATGATACGATGTTCAATTCCCCCTTCATATACAAGGATTTTTATTATTTAGACTGTGAATATACCCTTTGCATAATAATATTTTTATGCAGAAACAGTACAATCATTAAATAGAGATATTGCAAACGATGTCGCGACATAATAATATTTCATAAGAAAAATACTTTGTCAAGACGTAAGAATTGTAAGTCCAAGAAAAAAAAACAGAAATCTTTGAAAATGAGTAATCATGAATAATATAATGTTCTTGCCGCACATTAAGAAATATCAAAATAGCTGTATCATATCCATTCATATTTCAGTCGAATATTTTTTGTTACAATGTAATAAGTCACAAGCTTACATATACATGTTCACATTAATATAAAATAATATATGAAAATATGGATATATATCGTATAAATAAGAATGCGTAAGTAAAGAAGAAAAAAACATAGCGCAAGTAGTACCACCAGTTTAAATCATTTTTTCTTTTTATGTGGATAAGTGTAATATACAATCATGACAATATTATAGAATAAAATTATAGAATTAAAAAAATTTTATTTTAATATTTGACTTTGCACGAACTATTTTTATAACATAAAACAAATAACAATTTTAAATAAGAATTTTTTATTTAATCATTAATACTTGGATCTCGCATTTGCTGAAGAATGTTGTAAGTTGAATACGATGTCTTGAGCAACTACAATAAGCAAATGTTTAATTAAATTTAGAATTTACATTTTAGAATTGTTATAAAAATCAATATTAATTTTATTACATGGAGACATAATTCACTATTAAATTAAATTTGTACTAACAGTTACGAACGAATCGAGGTTCATAGGAATAATGTAGGCACTCGTTAATTCGATAGGAATGCTACCACATTTTGTGATGGTTAAAAAATTTTTCTTTACATTTGATTCCATTTTCAACCATTCTATCTTGAATAGATTATTGATCAATTGCAGACTCTGTACTCAAAGATATAAAATGTTTATTTATTTGTCTTGAATATAATAAAAAAGATTTGAACAAATTACTTTTTCAACACTTTATTATTTTATACAAAAATATAAGTATTGAAACAAAAATTAAAAGAAGTCGTCTTGCACATCGAATAATGTAATAGTTATATGTTTATTGTTTAAGGGGACATTACCGTTACTTTGTTAAATTTTAATATGGTTTTCGAGATTTCTTTTGCATGTTTAGAAATAACTTCGAGGTTTTTTCCTTTGTTTTTATTATACATTGAAAGTAAAAAAAATTTGTTTATATAAATTCGTTGAAAATTGCGCCTTGTGAGCGTCTTTGAAAATTGGTCGGCACGCCTGCTGGACGATAACTTTTCTCAGCTTTTAGTGATTTGAAACAAAAAAAAAGTAAAAAATTATGAAAATATGTATATTAAATTCTATGGAGCTTATTCTTTTTTCAAAAAGTTGAAAATTAACAAAATAATGACCATTTTTAAGAAACGTCAATTTTTTCCTATTTGTTTTCAAACTTTGACGCGCTCGAAAAAATAGTTAATTTATGAAAAATTAATTGAATTTAGGTATAAGCTCCAGCAAAAACATTTAAGATTTAGTTTTATAAAGATTCAAGTCAATTGATTGAACGGTTTTAGAGAAAAATTATCGACCAAATGAAAAAATGTTATATCTTCAAGAAAGACGCATTTGAGTTTTACAACATGTTTACACGTAAAAAATGTAATATTTTGACCAAAACCGCTTTAAGGGATGATTTATACTCTGAAAAATGCGAGAAATGAAAAAAAAGTTGAAAATTTCAACCCAAAGTAACGGTAATGTCTCCTTAAGTGTCTCATCTTAATATTTTAAAAATAAATAATTTATATTATTAAAATATACAAAAGAAATAACTTAAAATATTCAATTTCCTTTAGATATGATAAAATAAAAGTATCATACAAGATGAATTTATTTAAATAATATACCTTCAATCTGACTTCATTCCCATACCAACAATATAGAAATATTTGTATCAGCATGCACGACATATACAATCCTAGTTGAATGATTTTTCTTGCATTCGTATTGGATATAAACAATTGGTATAAAGTAACGCATACTACCAATGTACTTACTATGAATTGTAAAGTAATAGTCAACCTAAATTTTTTATTTACCGTAACGGCAAACCTGAAAGTAATCAAATATTCAATACATTATTTAATTTTTACAAATATAACTAATATATCTTACAAAAATCGTAAAAAAAGATATTTTACTTATTAAAAAATTTATATTCAAACAAGTTTTACAAATTACATTGAATACAGTTCTATGACATTTTTGTACTTTCTTTTTCATGGATTGCAAATAAAATTACATACTTATGTATAATTATACTCATAATTATACTTATATTAATATTAATTATATAAAACAAACCTCATTATAAGGTTGTGTTGAATAACGCAATCACGAAGTATTTCTGGGTTGTCTATGATTTTCTTCAAACGAGAATTCAATATCTCTATTTGACAACACACATGCAATAACAATCCACATATTACGCTGTCGCAAGCAACATGTAGCATACCTCCAATATGCAAGCCTATTAATTGGTGGAAATATATAAAGTGAAAAAGTACTGTCGTTGAGTAGTCGAATGGTAACCACGCTCTGTATGTTAACTTTTCCTCCCAGTAGGCCGTGAAGAGTGATTGTACTACCGCGTATGTGGATGAAAGTTCAACCATAAACGCATAATGCAGCGTATTCGTCCTGTAAGTAACTACAAGCGGTTTTACATTTTTCTTTATTATTTAATTTTTTCGTCAATTTTATCTGCTGCAATCGATATATTTTCTAAAATAAAGCAATTTTCTTTGCGAAAAAATTACTGATGGGTACTTCAAAGTTTTATTAAATTAATCTGATAGAAACAAAATGTTGAACATTTATAATATCTGTTATAAATAATATAAAAGAAATTTGTAATAAAATTCTAATTTAGTAACTTAGTGCTGAGAAAATTAATAGTTCACTAAAAGATATGTAAGAATAGTATATATCTAATAGTATATACTAATTGACTAATTTTAAATTTACTATAATTCACTATAATCAAATTTAATGTCAAATTTGAAATAGTATATAAATATGAATTATATTTAAATCCTATAATAATAATTAAAAGCTGTTATGTTTAAAAAGTACTTACTCAATAATTCTATCGAATTTCTGTCGAATTTCCACCTCGTCTGGATCGATTGGTTTACATGGTTTCTTCCTAAGGATGTCCGTTAGCAACGCGATATTATTACGGTTTATTAACAGACTAAACATTTTAGCACAGGAAACTATCATGGCAAGCAACATGTAAAAATTATTGGTGAAATCGTCCGCATTGTCCACGGTCAAGATCAAGTCCAAAAGTTGCGACAGCGTCATTGTACTTATTAATAAAAATATGAAAATTGTATATGCATAATACAGCAAACGTTTATGAAGAGATGTCCAGGAATTTGGTATCCAACAACCGAGGCCTATTAAGAGTTTAAATGTAAAATCTAACACGCGCATTATAATTTTTTCTATTTCCTGTATATAAAGAAAAATTAATTATTTCTATTCAACACGTATCTTTTTCCCGTTTATTTCAGAGACCACATAACAGATATGCACATTACATAATTATTTATCGTGATTAATTTTATAGAGATATATTACATGCACTACGTTATGTAAACAAGCAATTAAAATTTAGCTGTCAATTTTGTTGAAAATATCTTTGATTGCAGTAACGTTAGAACCCTTCACAGTAGTATAGCTCGCAATGAAATCTTTAAAGAGACTAACAATATCATCGAATGTCTATAGACACGCAATTTTCTGACGAAGATATTCTTCGCCTCCCTTCGTGAATTATGATTTTTATTATTCAGATTGTACAATTATCTTCCTGAGATAATATTTTCATACATCAACTAGAGGAAAATACGATCGTTGGATATAAGTTCCATATTACTATGACATAAAGCTCTAAAAATAAAACCGTAAATAAAATGTTATCTTACCAACTACAGTTTGAAAATAAAGAATAGAAATCCTCGACCGTCGTCGTGAATAATTGTGTATATTTCTCTCATGGAAAAATATTTTTATTTTAAACCGATTGTATGATGTTAAATCGGTAGTAGCGACAATTGTCTTTCTTCATGTTGATTGCTATTTCTTCAAATAAAAAAATTTTAAGTGTTTTTAATATATGTGATTTCTTAAATATAAATGATTAAATAATTTTTCAAACATACTAATATTAAAACATAATAATATTAAAACAATCATATTGTGACATAAATGTGAGTAAAAATGCATTATAAAGATACTTTATTTACTCATAAATGATGTCAGTAGGAGAAATTATTGTAGAATATTATACATGTTATATCTTTTTATCTAGTATCTTATATAATAAATAAAATTATTGATATTTTAACTTAATATTTTACAATTTATTTTTATACACACATTTGTTTCATACAAAGATAACATTCATACAAATACAAAATATAAATATTAATTTTCTTCTACTTTCGCATTTTTATTATCTTGCATTTTTATCGCATTTGCTGAAGTACATTATATGCAGAATACGATGTCTTAAGCAACTGCAATAAATAAAATTATCTGCTTATTATATCAATATTATATTTATAATATAAATTAATAATCAATTTATTCTTAATAATACACAAAATATAAAAAAATTAATTTTGTAAGTTATAAATGGTTTGTAATTAAATTTTCTACTAACGTCAATAAAATTAGATTTAACTTAATAATAAATTCTATTGTAAATAAATTTATTGCATATTTTTATTAAAACGCTATTAGATAATTTAAAATCAAATATAAATTTCAGATTAAAAATAAATTTTTATACTAACACTGCCAAATGATTCAAGATTCATAGAGATAACATAGGCACTAGTAAACTCAATAGGTACCATACTGCGTGACATAATTATTAACAAATTCTTTTTCACTGGATAATCCAATGCAAACCATTCCGTTTCAAACACATTACTGACCAATTGCCGGCTCTGTATTAAAAATATATATAGAAAAATTCATTTATTAGTTTTTTAATTTTAGTTTTACAACAAAATAGAGAAAAATAATCAAATTGCATGTGCTTTTTGCAAATTGATTTTACATATATGTATAGACACCATCTATGTGAATAAAAAATATAATAAAATAAAATAAAATAAAATTCATAGACTAATTAAAAACATAAGATTTTTGTACCCGAATATTAATCCCCCCCTTTTTCTCTCGCTCTTTTAATATCTTATTTCATTTGTATAAATTAATTTTTATAATATAATATACGTATTTCTCACATGTTATTATTAAATTAATTAAAATATGTGAATTAAACATAAAATATACAATCAATAAATATTCAAGAAAAAAATAAAAGATTACATACATATAAAAAAAATATATTTGTGCACACCTTCAGCTTAACTTCATTTCCGTACCAGCAATAAAATGAGATTTGTGTCAGCATGCAAAACATATATAATATTATTTGAACATATTTTGCACTTAACACGCTTGTCTGTGTCAGTTGATTCAGGTTGAAGCACACCACTAACATACTCACTAAGAACTGGACGGTGATAATTGATCTAAATTTTTCATTCACCATTAATGCGAATCTAAAATTAATTGGACGTAACTTTCAAACATTTCTGATTATATATTTATATTTATATTTTTCAGTATACTCTTTTCGAAAAATTATTATCTGTAACGATGATAATGAAGAACTGACTGGAAAATGCTTGTATGCTGTACGATGCATTCACGAAGCAAATACGGCTTGTCTACGATTTTTTTCAACTGACACCCCAATATTTCCAGCTGAGAGCAAATGTGTATCAATAATCCGCAAATTAAACTGTCGCAAGCGATGTGAAGGACTGACCCAGCTGTCAAGCTTATCGATTGATGAGCGTAAACGAGTCGAAATAGCGCCGGCGAAGAATAGTTGAACGGTAACCATGCTCGAAAGGCTAATCTGTGTTTTCTGTAGTCTTTGAACACAGATGTTACTACAGCAAATGCACATGTCAATTCGACTAGAGTTGCGTAGTAGAGCGTGTTCGTTCTGTAAAATAAATGTTTTCGGATCTCCTTTGTCATTCCTTTTTCATCAGATTTTACCATTCAAGTAACACTTTAACGTCATGTAAAATCTCCGAATAAATTAACTTTAAAAACAGTTGCTTTATATGTGTTCTATGTAATGTCTAATTGTATAACAATATATTATATATGCGCAATATATTTTCTGTAACTGTTATTTTCTCACATAACATTTAATTTTATAACACGTGATTACGTCTCGTAATTACTAATTATTTTAAGATACTTGCTGCACATATTTGTCGAATTTCTGTCGAATCTCTATCTCATCGTGTTCAGTAGGCTTGCATGGTTTTTTCATCAGAGTGTCGATTAGCATGGCAATGTTATGCCGATTTCTCAGTAAACTGAACATCTTGCAGCACGACACGAGCATAGCGAGCGTCACGTAGAAATTCTCGGTGAAGTCATCAGTATTGTCCACGGATAGAATTAAATCCATCAGTTGCGACAACGTAAATGTATTTATTAGCAAAACTATGCTGAATGTATATACATCATACATGATACGTTTGTACCGTGGCGTCCACGAATCCGGTGGCCAACATCCGCAAATGGTAAGAACTTTGAATGTGAACGTCAAAATGCTCATTTCCTTTTTTACTTTAACGTATCCAATAATGACAAATATTTTAAAACACAAATAATACAAAATGTTTTTGTATTATATAAATTTTGATATAGTTTATATATATATAATTTTTTTAATAAACTTTTTATCACTTTTGATATCGTGAAAATAATTTGATTATTTCATCATAATGTTTATTATAATTTGCAAATTCATAATTATATACATATATTAAATAATTGTGAAATAAGTAAGCATAATTAATCTTTCTAAAAAGGAACCGATTGTAAAATAAAAAAATGATGATAGTTTTTAATTCAGTATCTTTATCGATGGTTAAAAAGTACACATGTATATTGAGCACTGTAATAATACAAAGAATATATTCTTTACAGCACGGCAAATGAGAAGATTTAACTAACGATCATAAAGGAGCTTGTATTTTCGCAATTCAATTTTTCGTCTGGAACTTCCGTCTACACATTCGACAACCATGTCATTATCGTGGCATAAAACTTGCAATTTTGCGTCCCCACGCAGAACGATGTTTTCGCATTCGCAGTTTTAAAATGCATGCCTTATACATGACGTGCACTGCTACTTTTATGCCAAATTGTGGCTTACAGTTCAACGTTATACCGTACAATGTCAGCAAACTATCAATTATGGTTTAGCTATATGAAATCTTGATGCAGACGTAGCTTAAATCATATTTAATTTATTGCTACCACAAAGTACAGTTGAATGCTTCATCCGGACATTCATTGATCAAATTGTCGAATCGGTCGCTTTCGTTAAAACAATAAAAATACTAGTTTAAAGATTTCGATAAAATCATTCAAATATATTGTAAAAATTAATATAAAGTAAAAAGTAAAAAATACATATTGAAAGATCTATCGACATTTATACTGTAAATCATTTTAGATCATAAAAGAAATTATCTGTTTAAAATTAAAATTGTGTATATGCAGTGAGATCATTATAACATATGGAAAATATAGTATATAGTAAGTAAATACAAAAAATATAATGTATAAAATATACACTATAATTCGTAAAGTAAACTAGATAGATTTTGGTACTTTCAATAACAAT
>VBVQ01006205.1:0-10066 GCA_011636635.1 Tetramorium simillimum | reverse complement strand
TTTTTCTATTTCTTTATTAATGTGATGATTACTTTAAATGTTATGTAGTTTATTATGAGTAAGATGTTATTTTTGGAATTTTCTAAGAAAAAACAAATATTGTGTATGCAATACATTTGTATCTCATATAAAGAAAATAAATCCTTTTTCTAATTAACTTTATTATTACAGGAATATAACTAGTTATTTTAAAAATAAATATTAACAAAATTAAAAATAAAATCAACTTATTTCTAGTATTTTCAAATTTTACAAAGTTAAATATAAATATTTACAATAATTTTCCTTGTCTATAACTGCGTTTCCTAAAGGATATATATGCGCGCATATATCTACAGTAGAAGTCGGATTAATTTAACTTCTTTACGACAATTAGCTGATAACTCTCCAATCCACGAGCCCCACTTGAGTAATTGTCGCCACCCGATCACTGCATCCGACAACGTCGACAAATGTTAAATCGCACCTTAATTGCGTATTATTCACGGGAAGCAACAGCGGCTCGCAGTTGAACTCATATCACTCAATTAGGTGCATTAGTGCTAGCCGGACTCTCGCAATGGCAAGGTTTCTCCTGCTACCTTCGCAAATTGTCCTCCTGCTCGTCTCGGCGAAAGCCTCGTCGGAGGTAAAGGAGCCGACCTGCCAAGATATAGACGGTTACAACGTCTGCTGGTTGAACGGAGTGCTCCTCGAAGTTACGCAACTTCGTCACGAGGACGGATTGTCACTGGATTTGGACGGATTGGGCCTCCTGGCGATTCAAGAAAATGCGTTCAAGAATGTGTCCACGAAATATTTGTACGTGGGTAAAGGCAACCGGATATCCGTGCTGAAGAGAGGATCCTTCCGCGGTCTGCCCAACTTGTCGCGTCTCAACTTGAATTACAATGCGGTACCGTTGTCAGGACACTTGTTCGCAGAATTGAAACACCTAGATATGCTGTCGTTGGAATTCAACGATATCAAGTCGATACCGAAAGACTCGTTCGCCGGTCTGCCGATTTTGAATGTCCTCTACCTTGGACACAACAGTATCGAAGCGATCGAAACGGAGTCCTTTTCGAATGTAAGATCTCACATATGGCACCTGCATCTCAACGACAACCGTATTTCCCGCATCGCGCCGGATTCCTTCGCCGCGTTAACCCAACTGTCTCATCTCCACTTGGAGCACAATCTGCTGGAGGGCCTGCCGAGCGGTGCCTTTCGAGGACTGAAAAAGCTATACTATCTTTATTTAAATGACAATAGGATAACGAGCATCTCCAGGGCGGATTTCCGTAACTTGCGCATCCTGAGTGAACTTAATCTAAATAACAACGCAATCAGCACTCTCGAGCCGGGAACGTTCCAGGATCAGTCTCAGCTCAAAATACTGCGACTGCAGGGGAACAAACTATCTCACATTGTAGACGGCACTTTTGCAGGACTCTCCAATCTAAAAGTTCTCGACCTGTCCAACAATAACATCCGCGCGGTGGGTAATGGCACGTTCGCTGATCTGGTTAATCTGCAAGATCTCTACGTCGATGGGAACTTTACCGAACTCGTCAAGATGGATAGCTCTGTCTCAAATGTTTCTATTCATATTGTAGTATTATATATCTATATATATATAGTAGTATTATGTATATTCGGTCCCAATTGATCTCGAGAAGCGAGATAAATGAATAGAATACGGAAATCTGCGGTACCGCTTAGATCGCATATCAAAGACGCACCACGAGCCGAATGTTGTCAACAATTTACCGCCAAAGCATTGTTGCACGCCCTATAAGAACCGCGAGCCAGCTCAGTCCTGCACGAGACTTTTTGTAAGAGTAACATTAAAATTGAGAATAAAGATTTTCTAAGTGAAATATACGATTTTCTGTGTGAGAATCACCACAATATAAAATAATAATGAGTGCTCCCTTAGCTCTCTATTTGTATCGCAGCATAGACTCCCTCTGTTGCATAAGAAATAAATAAATAAATCCTTGGTTTGACTTATAATACGGCCTTGTGCGTTTTCACATTCGAGAGGTAATTGTAATATGATTTGTATTTTCTTTATTTCGATCATTATAAAACACGCTGAAATTAATGTGACTTCGGACAAACGGTAGCTCGTGGACAATCGTTAAGTCAATCCGTAGCGATTTCCTCGCGGTTTTTATTATCCGTAGAAATACCATTTTTAAGTCATATAAAATGCGTACAGTAATATAGTATTTTCATAGTATATTTGTGCAAATTTTTTACCGGTTCTTTACTAAACATATATTGTATTTACTAAGTTTTTAAATCAGTAAAATACCAAATTTTTACCGTTGTACATTCTATAAACTAAATGCTGCATAAACACAGTTTATTGCAAATTTATGCATATAACATTTTTAAAAAATGTAAAAAAAATACTGTATTTATACTCATTTTTGATCACAATAGACTGGTGTAAACACTGCGTAATATGGATTTAATATCTATAAATTACACAGACTATAAATTACTGAGACCAGACTATACTTTTCCGAACACAGTTTTTTGCACTTTCAGATTAGGATATCTCGAAAACCTGATGTGATGGAGCAATTCCGCCATCGGATTCGGATTCAGCAGACCGAAAACCTTCAGGAAAGTATGGTCTGGTCTCAGGGTTTTAAAAATGTCGGCCTGTGTTATCATTTTTATGAATTTTTACTGTTACTGAATTTTTACAAAAATATTTTGGTATGTATACTGTGAAATAAAGGAGTAAAAAATTTTTTTAAAAAGACCGTATTTATACTTGATTTTTACCGATTTGCTAATACTGATTTGCTAATGTAATTATCACATAATTCTGGTAAAAAATTTTCACAGATATACAATTATTATACGATGCAAATACTATAGTAGTATCATAATTTATTTTACACCCGAATTATATCGTACACATATACGTTAAATATACATAAATTCAAATGCACGAGGGTTTTCTCGTCTCGTCTCGACACGTACGTAGCACAGCTCGCTGAAGACGTATACGAGAAAGACGATGTAAACACAAGTGGTATTGCACCGAGATATTTCTTCACTTAACAATACATTGCGTTATACACATACTAACACATGCACAGTTAGAAAATTTTTGTGTTACTTAACATAAACCAAGTGTGTTAAAAAGTAACAAAAATAATATGTAAAAAATTAACATAAAAATTTAACATTTGGGCGCTATTAGAAATCAAAGTTTAAGTTAAATTAACATATGTATAATGTTAAATGTAACTAAGATAAAATGTTATTCTAACATTTGAGAAAGGTATCTATTTTTGGTTTTAATGTTTTCGTTTTATAATGAATAACATAAGAATTATATCAATTTAACACATAGTAACTGTATAAACAGAAAAGTAACATAATTTATCTGTTCACTTTAACATACAAAATATACACGTATACACAAAAATTGTTCCTGTTGCATTGCTAGAAGGTAGATGATAAGTACATTATTATTACTTATATACAGGCTGTCCCAGATTACCCGTACACTCCATTTAAAAGCTAGAGATGCGATTCTATCAAAAAATGTTTCAGACAAAAGTTATAAGACTTAAAACGGTGTATTTACTGATTATATCAGTTTGACCTTGGATGACATCGTCAAGGTGAGGACAAGGTCACCTTAAATTTTTTAAATGGAACCCCCTACTTTTTATTACATATTCTTGTAGCTTATCTCGAGAGCTTTCCAAAATGCTATAATAATATATGTTTTCGTTAAGTACTTTTCGAGATATTTTAAATTCCGTCATGAAACTTTTTAATATAAAATATGATGAAATATCTCATAAAATATTCACTCTTCGATGACTTTACCTTGATACTTTTACATGTAGAATAATAAAGGAAATTGATTAATATAGAAAACACGATAAATTAGGTTCAAAAATTTTATTGCATGTAACGAGGTGATTCTCGCGTGCCTCGGACGGCTCGTCGGTCCCAGGATTCGGGAACAATAACAATACGGCAGCGGAGGTCGCGTCTCACGTCCTGGTGGACGTGCTCCGGATCGGGTATTCGTACGCGTCGCGGAATCGGATCTTTGGATCGCGGTATCGCGTAGGACGTCGATGACTTTCGGTGATTCGCCGAGGTGACACCCTCGTCGCCGTCTCGGATCGCGGTGTGTCGAGCGCCGGTGACACCCGGTGCCTCGGCAAGGTGACACCCTCGACGTCGACGCGGATCGTGGTGGGTCGAGCGCCGGTGATACCCGGAGACTCGGCGAGGTGACACCCTCGTCGCCGACTAAGCTCGCAGTACTGTCGAACGCCGGTGACACTCGGTGATTCGGCGAGGTGACACCCTTGGCTTCGACTGGGATCGCGGTCAGGTAGTTGCTGCTAGGATCTCTAGGATTCCTTAGGTGACTCCCTAAGGCCGGTATCGGAGGAGCTCTGATACGGAAAAGGTCTTACGGAGAGCACCGCTGGGCGCGCTTCTTCGGCCTTTTCGCGGTTTTTGCCCGGCGGATCGACCGCCCGGTTTCGCGTTCTTGCTGGCCCGCTCGGTCCTCGGACCCTCGGCGGTACGGTTGCTCGAGCTAACGGTGGTCGGTTATCTCGGGGTCGTTGGTTTCTCTCGGGCGGCGGCGGTGGCGATTCAGCAAGCCAAATGGCTTGCGTCGCTGGTCGGCGTCCGACCTCTGAATCACGGTGCCTATACGAGGCACCGCGCTCCGCGTGGATGGTGGAGTATCCGTCGGAGTTTCGGAGATTAGCGCTTCCAACACTCGCCGTCGCTCGAGCTCGAGCTCGAGGAGATTTCCCCGAAGAGATCCATGATGGTCTGCTCTGTAGAGCTTATCGCGGAATAGTTGTGGTAAGCGCAAATCGTCACACCTTTTATACCCTGCTAGTGGGTATCGGAGTGGAGAGTGCGCGCGTCGGAGTGGGGCGCGCGTACGGTAACTGGTGGGGATCTAGTCGAACGGTCGCTGATCCGCCGCGCTTTCCTCCCCTTCCGTCTCCTCGGTGTCTGGTTCCGGATCTATTTTTAGATCCTGCACGTGTACGTGCCGGTGCCATTTCCCGTTCTCGTCTTTCAGGTCGACGATAACGGGAGAGATTATTCGTCGTATCTTTAACGGGCCGACAAATCTCGGGGCGAGTTTGGCGTTGAACGCTTCGCTCTTATTTGACAGCGGTCGGTCTTTCTTCCACACCGTGTCCCCCACCTTCGGTCTCCATTCGCGCCGTTGGAGATTGTAATGTTTCTCCTGTTTCTGAAAAGCCCGGACTAAGTGGACTCGGACCACTTCATAGGCCTCTTCCCGTCGGCGTTGGTGTTCGTCCAGTGGCATGGGGGTGTCAAGTCGACGGTCCTCGGAATGCGGATGCGCCAGCTCTCGCCCGTGTACTAGAAATGCGGGCGTATATCCGGTGGACGCGTGTAGTGCGGTGTTTATTGCGAATTGTAGCATCTCTATTCGCTCGTCCCAGTCTTTGTACTGGCCCCCCACGTATTGAGCGATCATGGTTTTGATCATCCGGTTTGCTCGTTCCACGGGATTGCACTGGGGTGCATAGACCGGTGATGTTCGGTGTTCTATTCCGTATCAGGAGTCCCCGGAATTGTCGGGACGTGAATTGCGTGCCGTTGTCGGAAATTATTTCTGCGGGGCATCCGTGACGGAAGATGATTCGCCGTTCGATTTCTTTAGCGAGGGTTGTGGCCATGGCCCGTCGGAGTGGCACCATCTCCACCCACTTGCTAAATTGGTCTTGAGCCGTGAATAGCCAGGTGTGCTCCTTTGTTGATCTGGGCAACGAACCCACCGACACTTGTTGTCAGGACGTTTTAGTGGGCGTCACGCACAGGCGTCCCGCGGGTCGTTGTTGCGGTACCTTATGTGCCAGGCAGAATGGACACTTTCGCACATACCGGTGATATCCCGGAACATTCCCGGCCAGTAGTACATCTGGGCTATGCGCGCTATAGTTTTTGCCACTCCAAGGTGGCCGGCGGCTGGATCGTCGGGCAGTCGGTGTAGCACTTTCTCCCGGTCTCCCCGTGGAATGCATTTCTTCCACTGCTCGTCGGACGGAGTGTCGCGGAAGTCCAGTTCATGAAGCACGTGGCGGTACAATTTGCCATCCCGTATGGTGTAGTCTGGGACCAGGTGCGGCTGTTCTTGTACCCAGTTGATCATGCGTGTATACCACGCGTCGGTGGTAACGGCGCTGACCGTCGGTTCACGGGATAGGGCGTCGGCCACTTGATTTTGACTGCCCCGTCGGTATTGGATGTCAAAGTCGAACTGTTGCAGTTCGAAGAGCCATCTTCCTAGTCGGCCAGTCGGGGTATCTAGCTGTTGTAGCCATTTATTCTACGATTAATCATAATTAAAGTTGTAATAGCTTAGTTAAAGAATCTTCTATAGATTCAAACTTTTATTTTACTTTTTTCACATTGACGTTGAAAATAATATTTTTATAAACAATTATCTATTCCAGTGCTTATTATGCGTACAGTTAAATATTTAATATATTATTTATCGTCAGTATCAAATGAAACGAAGGCCAAAGAACACCCGAACTAACATGTCGTTATGATTTAAGAATTCAAACCAGTTTAACTTATTGGTGAGTTATCCAATTTATTATCTCATGATGCCATAATTAAGAATATATAACGTTTTAGATTGGCATCAATTAGTTAAAATCTCGTTGAAAAGAACATCTGTAATTTGATATTGTATACGCTGAGGAGGGCTCGAACAAGAGCCGAAACGTTCGTCCATTATACAAATAAAATTGTTAGAGACAATTCTACACATCATTATTTGCACCAACATCCGCCACCTGATTCTCATCGCCCGATGAAAAATACTACAGAATCTATCGAGAATCATTAAGAATTATTAAATATTTAATAATCTTCTAAAATTAATAATTAACATTGTTCTATTTAATTAACGAATAATGTCTTATTTCATCCATTTATTCTACGATTATTCATAATTAAAGTTGTAATAGCTTAGTTAAAGAATCTTCTATAGATTCTGTTTTTTTTTTCTTCACATTAACGTTGTTTAACGATCTTTTGGAGAGTTTACGTCCAGCAGCATCCTACAGCTCTTGAGCACATGTATTATACTAGTTTACTTATTGTCATGAGAAGACGCAATCTTTGTTGGAGTCCGTAGTATTTTCGGCCGTGATGTGACGGCCGCAAGCTCCTTTTCTTCCTCCGATTGGCCTTCCTGTGGTTAACCGCGACGCCGATTATTATTCCGATTATTCGGATTTACTGTCGACCGCGTTATATTAATGGCGACGAAAAGTTGGCGCGATACTATGCGAGTCAAATTGCGTTTGCACCGTTAAATTCAATTCAATTCAAATTCCAAACAATTCAATTTATTCGGTTCTTCATATTCTATAGATCGTTAATCGAGAGAGTGAATTATTCACACCAGTTGATAGTTTGATTGCTTGATTGTTTGTAAAATATGATCGCGTTTCGGTTACATAGAACACTCGATCACGAAAATTACCATCACAACGAGCAACACTAAAGAAGCGCGTATTCCCGCCCTTGCTCCCGTTTTCTACATTTCTCGCGGTTCAACCGAAAAGTTAGCAACTTGTGTCTTTCCGAACGCGATCACCATCTCACATTTTAACTTATAACGGAAGTGAATAAACGGACTTACGAAAATCTTGAAGATAGACATGGAAGCACTGCAAATTGTATGTTCGCCGCCATTCTCTCGAATAAATCTTATGAGTCTTGAAGTAGATGGCCGATACAATTCCAGACACTTGTGCCACTCGATTAACGCGAATCTCGGTAAATATTCACATAGAGTCACTCAATTCAAAGATCAATGATGACCTTGACATATGTTATCAAGATTACCTTCCTCGAGTATCTTTTAAAATGTTTTAGCCGTCGCTAAATTTCGCTATTTCACGAGCAAATCCGGGCTGCACGGATCCCGAATACTCTAACAATAAGATATAGATAAATACAAGTGGACGATGATTATATTTACCGATTTATGATGTCGCGATGCCGTTCAGCTCGAGATCGATCCATCTTACGTCGGCCATGTTCAGCTAATGACGACGAAAGTTTAAAAACAATGGTAACTTTGGTCCAATATAACATCAGTTAATTTAATGCTTGATAGGGATGTTTGGAAAAATTAAATATATTATCATAAGTCAATCAAAAAATGTTTATTTTTTATATATTAAAATAATAACTGTATGTTATTGTTGTCATCTTAGTGCGTTTGAAGTAAAAGATACGCAAGAGTGGTTTTATACCCCAAAAAAGTCTTTTAGATTGTGAAGTATATTATGTTCAATATATACAACTGAAAAAAAAAATAGGGATCGCACATACCAAAAAATGGGTTGTTTTCAAACTGCAGTAACTCAGCGAAAAATGATCGTACGCACAAAATAAAAAAAAAGCATTTTAAAGCTTGAAACTTCTTCTTTCAAATTCATTTGCGGATTCCAATTATCTTCTTTTTTTACAAAACTGCAGAATGATGAAGCTCGGTCTGTCAAAATAAAAATTTTTAACACGACTTTGCTGCGTCACATCTCATGTGCAAAAAAATCGTAGGAAATTTTTATTTTCTGCATCTTACAACGGGATTTCTCCCTTTTAATTTGAGTGGTTGTTGATTGCTGTACGATTTTTTTTGACCGAGTTATCAAGGTTTGAAGAAGAAATGGTCATTTTAACTTTGATCGCTGATCTAATCTAAATTGTTGAAAACTAAGAGAATTGATCTGTTTTATTATAGTAAATGAATAAAGAACGTCTCAAGAAATAAAACATGCATTTGTAAGCTTAAAGTTTTAACTTTAATGCAATATCGATAGTTTTTTAGTTTTTAGCAATTTAGACAATTTCAAGAATGATAAACATGTGGAATAAAAATATTTTAGCTGATAAACGCTATTGTTTTTTGTTGAGCTATAATCGGACTACAAAACTATGTTTTAGCGATTTTGATCGGACCTTCCTTCGTAACAATATATTGAATTAAAGAAGATGCGTAAACTCGATAAAAAAAATCGTATAGCGATCAATAACCACTCAAATTAAAGGAGAGAGATCCTGCTATAAGAGGCAGTAAACAAAAATTCCCTACGATTTTTTTGCACATCAGATGTAACGCAGCAAAGTCGTGTTAAAAATTTTTATTTTGACGGACTGAGCTTCATTATTCTACCGTTTTGTAAAAAAAGAAGATAATTAGAATCCGCAAAAAGAATTTGAAAGAAGAAGTTTCAAGCTTTAAAACGTTGTATCTATTTTATGCTTACGATCATTTTTCGCCGAGTTACAGCAGTTTCAAAACAACCCATTTTTTTGGTATGTGAAAAGCGTTCTCTATTTTTTTTTTTTTAGTAGTGTATGTCAAATATGAAAAGTTATATTTCAGCAAATTTTTAAAAAACATTTATTTTAATTTAAACCATTAAAACAAATATGTTCTGCAAATAGAACCTCTGTTGATAAAGAAATTTTCTAATGATGAGGAGGGCCTCATTCATGAAATAACTGGAACTAATAGTAACGTTTCTAAAATGAGTAACCTGCTTACCGAATGACGTATTTAACTCGTGATCTGGAACTTTCACATGTTCGTGTAATTCATGAAAGATGATTTCTTGTAAATTTTGGTCTAATAGTGTTTGCAGAAATAGCGTCGCCATGACCGCCATTTTGCATTTGGTGAAATTCACCAGACAGCATTCGATTTTATATAAAAATAGCTAAAATTTGAGCTCAGACAGAACTCTGTAGACCGCGACAAACTTTTGGCAGAGGGGGGTGCGATTTCACATGGAATGACCCACAATTATCGATTTTGTAGAAGGAACTAAATATATGTATATATAACATTGGTCCTTTTTATTAGGTTTAGTAATTACTTCGAAAGTTTTGTGACCTAACCATTTTTATACTATAATTATATTTATGAAAATAACATATATCCTAACAAAATTAAAAACAAAATTAACTTATTTCTAGTATTTTCAAATTTTACAAAGTTAAATAT
>VBVQ01006203.1:0-10072 GCA_011636635.1 Tetramorium simillimum | reverse complement strand
ACAAATTAAAGTAAAAATCTGTTGAAGAAAATTTTTTTAGACTTACGCATCTTTCATGCTGTATTATTGCTGCGTATTGGTATCATTTGTAGTGTTTATCTGTTTTTTCTTTATTATAATATAACGAATTTTACTCGCTTTATTATAACATGATGGATTTTATTCGTTTATTGCAAAAGCTTTCAGCTTAGCTTGTCCATCTCCTAACATATAATAAAACAATTGCTATTCATGAAAAAGGACATTCAGTCATCGAAGAGTCTTCTGAACATTATTAAAAAAAGAAAAATAAGTATCAGTGAAAATTCTAATTCTTTTTAGCAGTGTTCTATGTAAATAATACGCAAAAATTAATTTTAATGTAAATAACAAAATTATTTATTTTTTGTACCGTTGCGTTGGCAATAAATTGTAATTATATAGTATTTATATAGTATAGTAATTGTATAGCGTTAATTAAAGCTTCTAAATAATCTAATTTCTTCGCTCTCCTTACCAATAAATCGTAATTTCTTTATCGCCGATTTACGATGCAATGTTTAATATCAATGGCGCCATCTCTATATATCCCTCACCTTAAGTTTGATTTTATCGCGATTGTTTCTATTGTTTCACGTTATGAGTAGTAGCAACAGCACTGTTTGGGCCGCACTTTCCTCAGGGTATGCGCGTGTACGTGATCGCGAGTCATCTGAAACTTTCGGCGGAGAATCATCGTCATAAATCGGGCGGCTGCGCGTTGGGCGATCGCACGTGCACGTTTTTCCGCACCCTTCCTCTCGTATGTAATGACGTATGTGGAAACAAACTTAAGTAAGTACGTAGAGCGAGTCAACGAATCGCTCGCCAAACAACGCGTGCTGGTTGCACATCGAAGGATCGCAATTTCTAACTACGATTGTGTCATTAGACATAATAAGCATATTTTATTTTTTAAGTATGTCTCATTTCAAATTATTTATGTAGCTTGATATGCATACGTTATAAATTATAAATTAAACTTATTTAATTTGACAAATATTCGCCTATACAATTCATCAAGATTAAAATTATTTAAATAAATATTCCATAATCAATACACTCGAGATATGAAGTTTCTAACGAATTAAGCATCAATCGTTGCAATTTAATAAATTGTTTAAATGATCTCTATAAAAGAAATTCATGAAAAGGAATATTTTTTTACAATGACTGAAATAGTGATAAATAATACATCAAGTATTATCAATCAATATATGTATAAGAATTCAGAATTTCCATAAGGGTCCAGAACCCCGCACACAACCTTATGGAAATTGAATTAAATATCTCTCTAAAGAATATTGAATTAAATATCTTTTAACATCTGAATTAATATAAAATTTTTAAATTATATTGCACATATAAATTCATTATCCAAAAACTTCGATGTGTTTTCAAATTTTCATAATGCCACTGATGATTATAAGATGTCAAATTCCAGCGTCGTTTTATCATCACATCGTCTCTACCTAGCGCATGTCATCATTCGATTCTTTCAATTGTGTAAATATCGTTAAATGTTTATCATACTATATGCAACGTATTTATGAGAACACAAACAAATCAGTTATTTGGTAAATGTGATCCATCAAAGATTAATCTCTAAAAGTTCTTTTCGATAGAACATTGTCAATATTAGCTCAAGCACAGGACTGATGGTTTGAATTTCTAATTATATTACCCGATTCCTACTCAACGTCAGATAACGATGATGCGACGTAAAACACAGATGTCAATATTATTATGACTATTAAGAATATAATTTTCGAAGCTTTATATACATATATATGTTGTTTAATGGATATTAATATTTTCGAAATAATTTTACTAATATTAACATATTAATATTAATTTTAATTAAATTTGAAAAAAGTTAAATTAAAAATATTGTATTAAATATTTTGTTATACTTTCTTTTAGTAATATTTTATTAATATTTTTACAATTTTAGTGAGAAAAGATGTTATACGATAAGATTAATAGCAATGCAAAATATTATTATTTTAGATGTGTTATAAATTAAAGAAATGAAGAAAAGCTTTCCTGATTTTTGTTTTCTTTCTGGCCAACGTTTATTATGATATTGTTTTATTCAACGCATATTCATCAAGGAAATAGAATAGTCTTTGTAGGGAATAAAGCGACAACAGCATGATATATTCAAAATTCACTTTATGTTAAATCTGTGTAAGAGACACGTCATAACAGAGTATATCTTTCTGCTCGGATCAGTTCGAAGAACCGTCAAAATACGCACATACACACACATCCACACACATACACAATTCTGTCTTATTTACATACATTCATCGTTGCGGACCGAAGAGTCGCATAACGTAAGTATACGTACCGTAAATATCACCATCCTAAGCGCGTAAAATTCTTGTTCTTCAACACGATAACCGATAAATCATTATCATTACTCGTACCCTTTTCTTTCATATCTATCGATCCCTGTTTCGTTAATCGATATTAAGACGAACTTGACATAAGAAATAACCGGAGGAGTAATCCATGCGTTTAACTACAATCTTAAAACTCCTTAGTACCTATGTTAGCTTGCACTATGATGTCACACGAATATTTGAATAAAATGATAGAAAAGTTAAATAGCAACAATAATAAATTAGATAAGCAGCTATTAATCTTTCAAAATTAGATATTGCTTTAGGAGCTAATGCATCACGTAAAAATATTACCAAAAAATGATAAAAAGATATATTGTTGTAACTAAAAAGCTCTCTCTTTTTATCTCTTCCTCTCCTTTTGCCTCTATCAGATTGTATTACCCTATTTATTAATTATTTGGATATACTACTTTTTTTACGAGTGACATCATAATTTAAGATAATATAAGTATTTCGTATCCTAAACGTTATCACGATTTTATATCCTGTACATACAAACGCAGGTGAGAATTAGCTCCTCTTACAGCCATCGATATCGATAAGTATCGGTAAGTACAGATATCAATAATTCCGATTATCGTAGAAGGAACGTGCTAGGCAAACGGCCGAGTGCTCGCGCGATTCACAGGGAAACCGTCGATTTTACACGCGATTTACAATTCGCGGGTATTAGATTATCCCAAGAATTACAATCTCCTCCGAGAGCTTTCTGTTCGTTTCCTTCGTAATCTCTGTTTACACCGTCCACGTTGTTCACGCGCGGTATTCACCTGCGATTCAAATCCGCGTGAAAAATTTGCGCGAGTCATTCCGGCCACATGCGCAAATTTGGGTTTACGCGCAGCGTCAACGCGTTGCGAAGCGCTTAACGTCCCTTCTTCTGAACTCGCATTACGTTCCTCGCCCCCGTCATCCTTCGTGAGCAGGATTCTTCTATATATTTTCGTCTACTTACTCGCCTAAATAACCGTTTATCGATTCCCCTAATTATCTTAACTATTAATCTCTATCTACATGCCTATTTATATATTATAAGTTGCTCCCTACGTCGTTATAAAGTATGTACAAGTTTCCAAAGATCACTCGCATTTTCTTAATTCATAGGCCACATTGTACTACAGGGATTAAGGGGGCGAATTCCACGCGCTTCTCGCTTTCCAACCATGATCACTCGCATCCCTTAGACGATTGTATACATCTTGGAATTACTATAATTGGGCGAATTTCTTTGTATAAGTTCTATCAGTCGAATTTTTCGTGGTGATACGGACGTCATCTTCCGAGCACAGAATTCGATTAAAAATCACAACCAATCTTTGTAATTTCAAATAAAAGATAACATATATTACAATGTACTTACAATAGTGCCTCTTATTTTTCGAAATAAAATTATTGAATTATGAAATATTTTTCTTATTTTTTTCATACTGAGTGTTTCGATTTAAAACCAATAATGTACAAATTAAATCCGCTCGATAAATAATATAATAATGTTAAATACAATTCTTATTTAAGAAATTAAATTCTTAGTATTATTCAAGAAATAAAGGAGTTAAGAGATCTTTATACATATCCTTCGTCCTCTATGCACGTAAGAAACGTCCAACGATTGTATTACTCTGCCCTGAGCACTTTTACGTTAATAATAAGTAGAAAGTTTGAGTAGCATCGCGTGCCAACGAATCGACAGGTCTCAAGCTTTCTGCTATCAAGCGTTTTCATACATACATGATAATTTTTGATATAAATGAATTGTAAACACACAAGTACTCTTTTTCTCAGTCGACATTCACAACATCAGAACTACCGAACAACGCGTGCGCACACACACATGCCGTCTTCGTTACTTGTTACTTATACTTTCAATAATGTAATCTCGATCGTTAAAAAGCTAAATTACACGCTACAAAACTGCCCCTGGCTGAGGCAGTCCAGTGATAAAACTAGTCTACGATCGTGACTCGTCCCCGATTCATGGAATCCGAGAGATAACGCGATAATAAGCTTCCCGCGCGTACGTATGCGCCATCGTACTTTCTCTCTCATTCGCTGGTTAAAGGCTCTTTCTCGGTGCGACTCTAATTGAGTCTCGATCAAAACAATGCCTCGTCATCTCTCGATATTAGGACACGATGCACAATTGTCCCAATTTGTCTCAATCTTGCAGTATGTGATTAAGCGATTAATATATAACAGAGCGTTTTTTCAGAATTCTAGCATCGTCAAATCGACAAACGAAAGAGAGGGATAGAATACAATATTTGTTAAAAAGCAAGTATTGTGCTGGAAAAAGTCCTGAAAAACTCGAGCGTGAAATTTTTGTATTTTAACGCAGCGGAAATTGAGACCGAAGAACAGCTTAAATTGTAACGAATATATTAATTTCATTGCAATAATTCACAAATGCCATATATTTTTTTGCCAACATCGAACTTACTCTCGAAATAGCGATATCGTGTAGACAACGAGAGGAATTAAAAGATCTGCGACATTCTTGATGTACATTTCAGATTCCGAGCGATCCTACGGATATGATAATCACAAAAACGTTCCATCAATAGAATTTCCGCGGTTCCACTTAATTACAATCATTCGATTCGTTAAGTTAAGAGCTTATAAAACTAAGCTTGCGTGAAGCTTGATTTCAAGCTTTTTCATAAGAAGTTCATTGTCCTACATTAAGTTACGTGTCCCAGCCACGCGTTTCTCTACGCCAAGTTAATGCATGTTAGTGTAAAGTCACGGCTTATTCGCTATCGTTTGCGTGACCTTGCAGCTTTATCATGTTCGCATATACATTGCAGAGAGAGCTTCTTGATTATTCGCTATATCGATGTTCACCGAACGCCTCGAAGAATCTTTCGGTGTTCGTTTTTCGCGAGTGGAAAAGCCGTCGCGTGATTTATCGAGCGGGAACGATTGTCAGTTTCGTCGGCAGGATGTGCATCGTCAAAAGGTCCCATGGATCGTAAATACGCGATGTCATTGCACGTCGGATGAGATCGATTTCAACTACCGACAGGACTTGCGGCTCACGTCGCCGCTTCTTGTGTAGCCCTGTTTTTACTTGTTTATCAGCGCCGCAAGTACAGTACTCGTGGAACGACCGGTGGATAGTTAGCGAATCTCTAACGATCGGTCAGAGACATTTCCCGGGGTTCTGGGAACACCAGTGCGGCCACATAGACTCTGTCTTGATGCCTCTGCTGTTCAGCACTTCGATATGCATGGCTAGTCTGGTGTAAACATTCTCGTCCGTGGAGTAACCGTTCGTCGGTAGATCGCTCCTGAAAACAAAAATTTCTCGTGAGAATTGTGCTAGGAGAAATCGTTATACCTTTGCTGCATTACATTATTTACCATAACCGTTCAGCGAGTGCCGATGACCTGGGCCATAGTCGAGGCCCCAGTGACGACTGTCCGGTCTGTTCGGCCCAAATCGCCGCCTCGCCGCCGAGTACTAAAGGCAGCTGTTGCGGCGGATAGTCCTTCCATGGACGGTGATTGTAGACAGTCTGCCAGGTGCGGTATTCGCCGCAGGCGGCCTCGCCGCTCTCTCGCCATCTGCCGAAACCGCAGTCCAGATACCACGCGTCTACGTGCGACAGGATCACCCGGAAGCCGTCCTCCAGTAAGTCCGGCGTTTCCGGCCAATTGCTGCCGCCCCAGGACTGAATCACATGAATCTTCGGATCGAAGTACATCATGATGTAAGGCCTCTTGGTCAATGGTGAGCTCCACAGAATTACCGCCTTCGGCACCTGGTCATGATTCGCCCGAATCAATCGCTGCAACATTTTCGTCTCAAACTCCGCCCAAAGCGCGTGATGGTCCGTCATGTTTTGCGCCTGCATGGCCAGGGTGATATTGCCGTATTGCGCCCAGCATTCGAGATTCACCTCATCGCCGCCGAGATGCACTAAATCGCGCACCTCGGTGAGATCTAATAGCTCCCGATACAGACCCTCGAGTATCCGGTACGAGTGTTCATTTATGGGATTTAATTGACCGCAGTTTGGCTCGCCGCAATAGGATGACCATGGCTGTTGATCCACACACAACGCCAGTTCACCAAAACCATGTTCCGCACCTGATCATCATAAAAATATAGTAAAAATGCTAATCTAATTATGCCAACAAGAATTAATATTACAAAATTTAAAACGTACATAAATTTAGAATGTATTCATCATCTATTGATCTATTCATTATACATGTGTATTGATCCACGTGTTTCGGGATTTAAGTTTTCTACAGAACTCACCCCATTGCCAACCGGCGCCGGCATGAGCCGGGGAATCGATCTCGATGACGATCCTGACGCCACGTATCCTCGCGTAATCGGCCAGATCCTTCACGTCGTCAGGTGTGTAAATGTGATCACCACTGTACGCGCCCCATCTCGCCATCTCCGGGAATTGCGCCGAGTCGAACGGGAAACTCTGGGAATCGGTAAGATGCCAGTGCAACGTGTTGAGCTTCGTGGCCGCCATGCCGTCGATGACTCTCTTCAGTTCCTCAACGGGAAAGAATTGCCTGCCGGTATCGACGAGAAGGCCGCGATAAGAGAACATGGGCTTGTCCTCGATGGAGGCTCGCGTGAGGACGCGAAGAGCGCCTTGCTTGCCAGTAGCCTCGTCCCACCAGATCAGCTGGCTAAGAGTTTCGAGACCATGCCGCACCCCGAAGTAGCTCTTCCCCGTAATCCTGGCCTCTAAGATTTTCCCCTTCGACACCAGCTCCAACTTATATGACTCATCGGTATCCAAAGTCAAGGTGGTGCCCCGCGCGTTGCCAGCACTCAGATACACGATGAACGAATCGATGCCGGATCGACTTTTGGCATTCAGTACCTTGACCAGGCTTCTAATGTTCCCTACGGTTAAAAGAACGTCTTACGTAGAAAGAAGTAACGATTCCTTGTTATCTTAATGCATGAAGTAAAATGAATAATTGTTTAGAAGGAATTCAATAATTTTCATATAAAAATTTATGTGCATATAAAGTAATAATTTTGATACATAGTGTATATGACTTTAATATATAAAATACGTGATTTTGCATGTAATATGTGCGGCTTTTTTCACATATATCGTATTCAGTAATGTAAAAGGGCGACAAGTGTTATTAAGAGTATTTCAGAAAATTAGAAAAAGTTTTTACAGTGCGCTTACTAATGATTAATCTTAATGAGAAGAAGTTGTTACAAAATATCTTTAACGTTAATGTTATTTGCTATAAATTAATTTCTAATGTTGGGTGAATATTTTCTTTCTCCCTTATACTTTCAAATTCTTACCGATGAAGACATCCTTTGCATGCTCCAGCAGATCCTTCGTCTCCTGGTCGCTCGTATTTACCGTAACGAATTCGATTTGCTGAAGGTGCAGGACGACACTGTCATCGCCAAGGACGATGCTCTCCGTCGGTCTGGGCCATAACAGTCGAGTGTTTCCTCCGCAATGCGCGGTGCAGGTTGCCAAGGATGTCCTCGAGGATCTTACTGCTCGCCTCTCACATCGATTCGCCACACATGCCCAGGACCACGGACTTTGAAATGTCCTACGATTGTAAAAATTGAATTCAATCGCAATCTTTTGTGCAACACTTTGTGCAGAATGCTTTAATCTGGTAATCTGTGATACGACTGTAAAATATTTATTTTCTTAGATCAAAATCCGATAAGTCTTTCCTTTAAAAAAAATAATTTTGTTTTGATAAATTTTCAAATATGTATATCCAATCATTTGTCATATCACGGATTGCCAAGTAATCATGTTCCTTCTTTAGACGATCCAGTTTACAAGACATCTGTCTCGCAATCGAAATGTAGAAAATGTTAAAAATGACAGGTACATTCCAGGAGACAACAAGCGATTTTATTTCAGAGTTCCATTTTGCAGAATTGAAATGACAGTTGAGAAACTTTTGTTGCGGGTAGTAATCTTCTCTCTTTAAATTTTATATTTATATTTATAAAAATATTACAATCATATATATATATATATATATATATATACATATATATGTACATACATGTATATATACGTGGTATATTTATATAATTAAAAAGTTGCTTAAATAATAGTAAATTATACAACATTTCAATACAAATAGAAGCAAATAAAAGAAATAAGCAAATCAACTTAACAACGTCATAAATAATTAATAAATGATTAACTACAGAAAAAAATCACACATAAATTTAAATATCACTTTCTTGTAGATTATTTTACATGAACATTAAACACAGATAAGTTTTTATATAATAAAAAGACAGATATTTAAAAAAGTTGTCAACTAAATATTCAATAACAAATTAAAATAAACATTGTTTTATTCTCAAATTGCGAGTAACTTGTCTCACAATATACAATTTCATAAATTAAGAAAGCGACAATCCTTCCTTTCTGTAGAAAAAAATATCAGATCTACCTTCCGACTCCATTCCCTATGTCGGTCAAACTGATAATGTCGTACTCCTGGCGAATGAAAAGCTCATTACAACAAGAGGAATGAAAGTGCAAAAAAAGCGATATCGTCGGCATCGTTCGAATTAGAGAAGCGAAGAAAGAAGAGGGAAGCGATGTTTGCCGAAGAGAAGCGCCCAAGGAAAATAGCTGGCTGATCATGGAACGGAATAACGTCTGCCCCGAGGTAAAAGAATGAAAAACTAAACGAGAGCCTCGACAGGTAACGCTGAAAAATGAACGCCCCGATGAAATTCGAGAGGGAAACCCGACGAGTATTTACACCGATTCGCGATGCAGTGCAGCTAATTGGAGGATTGGTTGTATCTCGCGCTTTGTCACGCGGACGAGAGTGAGAGGGCTTCCCTTAAAAACAAAAAAAAAATGCATTTTTTTCCGTTTGACATCTCGCGAGCTCGCAACCGAGCCTGCGTTGCTTCCGGAGACAAAGGCGAGTCCCGCTCTCGGAACCGAAGGTCGGGAAAGTCGGATTCGCGCGACGCGAGTCAGGACAAATACAGCGAACGTACTACAATCCAGCGCAACGTGGAGACACAATGGTGCGTAACAATAGCCGGGGACAGGCGTGCGTTTAGTATGACGGGCGTGCTCGGGCGAGTAGATTAAACGGACGAGCGTCAGAACGAGGCGCGACGAAGGGCGAGAGGTGAGCGGATCGTGAGAGTATACGGGTAGGGAGTGCCCACGCGGAAATTCAGGACATTCGGGAATTCGTTTACTGAGACGGCCGACGTGTTGCGGGTCATGCCTGGATAGCTTCCTAATTGGCGGAGCAACGTCCGATTGCGGTATCGGACGGTACGTGACTGGCCCCGAAAAAAAAAAATAAAAAAAATAAAAGACGGAAATAAAACGGAAGGATATCGAACGGGGTATATTCGGCTTTAGCAGAAATAGATCCGGACAGCCTGACATATTGATTGTGTAGATTTTTTACAGACGCTATACATAGAATCTCACGTGTAAATCCTCAACACGCGATTCGTTGACATCACTACAGATTCCGTCTTGCAAAATTGAAGGTTCGAATTCCCCTCTGAAATGCATACGCGGTCTCGTCCCTCTGTAAAATTTAAAACTCGAGAGAGAGAGAGAGAGACTGCACAGTATTTTTTTTTTGTAAAACTTTAAATTTTTGTTTTCCTCTTTCGC
>VBVQ01006202.1:0-10065 GCA_011636635.1 Tetramorium simillimum | reverse complement strand
CCCCACTACTTTTTCCCTTCGCTCCTCGATCCGCGCGTTTAGAGACACACATATGTACGCGTTTCGGTGTGTGCGTTCGCCGCGTTCGACTGTCACACACCCATACTAGCCGCCAAGGGACACCATTCCTGCCGGTCAGTGTACAACCGCGCACCAGCGGCGCGAATTGTGTTGGCGTGTGTCTTGGTGTGTTGTTGAGTCACGTAAGTAAATATTTTCGTATTTTAATTTTTTGGTCTATAATTCATCCAATTTGAAATAAAAAATTTATTGTTCAAAATGTTTTAGTGGATAATATATCGAGAATTACTATGCAAATAAAATAATTAGATTAGTCTTATTACGTAACCTATAATTTGCATCCGAGCAGAACCATATCTAATGGGGCTAGTTGTGACTTCGGAACAACTAACCCCATACATACCTATATTATCTATATTATTCTAATGAAAATTATTTTGTTTTAGCATGAGGACTTACAAACGAAAAACAAGTAGGGGTACTACTTCCCTTGAGCTTTTGTATAAAGCTGCAGATGCCATCCTAAAGGAAGGAAGAAAAATCAAAACTGTAGCAAAAGAGTTTGAAATTTGTCATATGACGTTATCGAGATTTGTTAAGAAACTAAACTTAGGTAGAAACTAAAATCAGGAGCAGAAGCTACAGTCGGATATAAAATGGTTAGATTGGTTTTCAAAGAAGAAGAGGAAAGAAGTATAGTAGAGTACCTTATAAAATGCTCGTCAATTTTCTTTGGATTATTACCGGACGATGTAAGAAGGTTGGCATACGAGAGCGCAGTAAAATACGATATACGGAATATTCCAGCATCTTGGCATAAAAACAATATGGCTGGTCCAGATTGGTTAACTGGATTTTTTAAACGAAATTTTTCTCTTTCAATTAGAGCACCGGAATCGACAAGTGCTAGTAGAGCGATGTCTTTTAATAAGCACAACGTTAACGAATTTTTCATAAAGCTGAGAAATGTTTTGGATCAATACAAGTTCCTACCATCAAGAATATACAATTTAGACGAGACAGGCGTACAAACAGTTTTAAAGCCGAAAAAAATAATTGCAAAAAAAGGTGTTAAACAAGTTGGAGCAATAGTATCTGCAGAACGAGGGACATTAGTTACTGTGGAATTAGCAGTAAACGCATATGGAAACACAATTCCATCCATGTTTGTATTTCCGCGATTTAAATACAAGGAGTTATTTGTACAAGGTGGTCCACGAGGATCCATTGGTGCAGGAAACAGCTCAGAATGGATGACGGCAACTGAATTCCTAATATATCTGGATCATTTCATAAAGCATACGAAACCAACTCCATCAGATCCAGTCCTGTTGCTACTAGACAATCATTCGTCCCATATAGACATTAATGTTGTAGAGAAAGCAAAAGCTAACTCGATCGTAATGCTTTCTTTTCCTCCACATTGTACCCACTGTCTTCAGCCATTGGACGTTGGTGTAAATGGACCATTTAAAAATTATTTCTCCAAATCTCAAGACAATTGGATGCGCAATAACCCTGGCAAAACCATGTCCATTTATGAGATTCCAGGTATTGTCAGATATGCATGGCCATTGGCAGCAACTCCCAATAATATCATCAACTCATTCAAAAAGACAGGACTTTGGCCTTTTGATCCCAATATATTTACCGATAACGATTTTTCTCCATCTTACGTTATGGATCGTCCCATGAATATCCAGCAAAACGTTGACGTGACAATTCAAAGCGACAAAGAAAACGAGCCAGGACCATCTGGTATGAGTGCAAAAAAAGATTTACTTCCGCCTCGTGCGTGGTCGAATTGACGGATGTACGTATAGGGGAAATGTACGCTGTTCGAAAGCATGTAACCGATTATCACCAGGCTATAAGTAAATAAAGGGTGCGTTCGGGGAGATGTTATTAGCACTATATCGTACTACAAGCTGTTCGCGGAGCTTGACGGTAGCGCTATCAAACGCTGTCATGACGTCATTATGGATAGCGTGTTATGTCATAACTGCGCGCTACCAACGCTATTTCTTCCGAGGTAGTGTATGGGTAGCGTTAGCGTTTGCGGACTTTTAGTGCGTTCGGGGAGACGCTATTAACGCAATCTGTAATAACCGGAATAACCTATATGTACCTCTGTGCTAACATGAAGAAGGTCGCACATTGTAAGGATCACCGTAAGGGAAACCGTGAACGTGTTCCGAAGAAAATTTTTGGAAATTTAGCGCTGACCGAAGCTTAATCTAGGCCAGATAGCTATATAAATTAAGAAGGAGAAAAATAACAATCGTAAGTATATTTTTTATACAGGAATATGTATACATACTGCTGTGATACTGCTAACATATTTATTTACACTGTGCATTCTTTTCTGTTTGCAGAATCATAAGTTAAGCGTACGAGTTGAATACACGTTACATACACATTGCATACACGTTACATACACGTTGCATACACGTTACATACACGTTGCATACACGTTGCATACACGTGCCGGCGTGGCCGTGTATTACAGAAGTGGATTGAAAATCCTGGTAGAAATATTATTAGTAATATTGTAAGTATGTTTGCAAATGAGAATATATTTAGGCTACTTTCGGAAACATCACTCGAGCACCTCCACGTATGATCCTTGTTGTTCACTGAATTATATGATTCAATCGTATAATATATGATTCAATGTTTGTATTTTATTAATAATAATTTTATTTTTGCAGCAGCTGCGTCGGCGACAGCGGCGACAGAGAGAAAAAGAGAGAAAGAGGAGAGAGAATATGTAAGATTTGCTCATTTATAACTTGTTAAAAACGGTTAAGAATTTATCGAACAGTTTTCGTTTCGAGTTACGTTTATATATATATATATATATATATATATATATGGATATCAGGCAAGGATAAAATAATACACGTAGGTACTCGAGTTATGTTTCCGTACGCAGTCCTTAGTATTGCTGCGATAATGCTAATATATTTATTTACACTGTATTCTTTTCTGTTTGCAGGAACGTAATTTAATCTTCACCTGGACATGAACGGTCTCTCCCAATAAATTAAATATGGAGACGAATCGAGAGCAATTTTTATTGTTATTAGCGTTACAAATACACGAACAGACAGATATATCATCGAGTGATAGTGATTTTGTTGCTCGTCTGTAAATAGTTATAAATAAATCATTTGTCCCCGCGACCGTCGTTTTTCACGACTTCGCCGCTTAAAAGATAGTTAAAGATTTTGTTGCTAGACCGTTTTTGGTCTTAATCGAGTAACAAAACGTTTATAAACCGCAATGCAAATATGGTGTCTGTTTATAGATATTCAACAGCTCATCTGAGAATATTAAAATTCATTGGACATGGAAGCGATCGGGGGCGAGCCATTAAGCAATATCCTTACTAGCGAGGAAATTTCACAGATCCCGCAGAGTATAAGACGAAAAATAAATATTTTCTTTGAAATGAAAGAAGCGGACTGTGTGCATCCAGTAATTTAATGGATCATGGGTAAGTTACATTGGGTTTGAATTTCGTATCTTCGAATATTTGAAGGACTTGTATTGTTTTGTTATTTACTCGAGGTTTGAGTAATTTTTGGCACGGATAAAATTATTTATATTGTATTTTGATTTACAGCTGAACAATTAGCTAAAGCAGAGCAAACAATTGGAAAGTATAAGTTAAAATGTAACGAATATGAAAAACAAGTCAAGGAAGCACAAGAACATGTTAAACGGTAATGTTACTGTTACGTCCGGCGACTAAAATTTCGAAGCACCTGTCGCCCCACAACGCCGTACGCAACTTCCGCGAAGCGCACGTTCGAGTCACTAGGCCAAGGCCGCTCTCGAAGGCTCACCAAGTTATTTTTCCGCGAATCAAAGAATCGAGAAGAATAAGCCTAATCTACTAAAACGAATCTTGCCTAAAGAAATAACAGACTAGAATCGATGCTACTAAAACGTGACAATTCCATTAATTTCAAAGGAAAAGTAAAAAGTATGACAATAAATAACGGAAAGCCTCGGCGAGCCATCTCAGGAATAAAAAACCATTTAGCGATAAGAATAAATTCAAGATGTAAAACATACGCAATCATATATTACGAATATATGATTGCGTACGTTAAATTATAACAATTATAATTGCGAAAACAAGACGGAATGCGGAAGCACGCGTTTCAAAGCGAAAATAAGCGTGATGAGGGGATGAATAACAACACCCCCTTACCGAGTGACGTCACCCCCTCATCCACAAGCTAATGTGGTATATAAGGCCCGAAAATTCGGGATTCAGTACGATTAGATCGTCTGTAGCCGAGACAGGCAGATCTCTCGGGAAACTAGGGAATATACTAGCCGAGGTAAACTCAGATCTCAGAGCGCTGTAGAAACGGCGGCCACGAGACAATTCAAATCTAGCCAATCCGCGCTCACTTAGAAACTTAACTGCGCCGAGGAAATTCAAACGTAGCAAAATCTAACTTAACCATATTCAGAACTATACTGTACAACCTCGTTAACAAAAATATATATAGAAATTCTTTAAAAATCAAGTCGTTCCTTCTCTCCTTTCTCTAAAAATTTGGACGCCCCGTATGGACGGTGCTCCGGCAAATCCTTCTCTCCTTCCTTTCTAAAATTCGGACGCCCCGTATGGGCGGTGCTCCGGCAAATCCTTCTCTCCTTCCTTTCTAAAATTCGGACGCCCCGTATGGACGGTGCTTTGGCAAATCCTTCTCTCCTTCCTTTCTAAAATTCGGACGCTCCGTATGGACGGTGCTCCGGCAAATCCTTCTCTCCTTCCTTTCTAAAATTCGGACGCCCCGTGTGAACGGTGCTCCGATATTTCCTTTACTCTTTGTCCTTCCTATAGATTCGGACGCCCCCGTAAGACGGTGCTCCGATAATCCCATTTCTCCCTTTTTTTTCTCATATTCAAACCCTGTTCACATCATATCGACTTAACCGCGTATTCAGTATAACAAATTGTCTCTGGGGTTCCTTTTCTATTTCTCTCCAACACTAAAACCAAACTTCTAAAGATGGCCACTTGCTTCGTAGATTATGGGCAAACGCGGCAGCAAGGGCGGGCGTAAGCGCCAGCTAGCCAAATTAAAAAAGGCATTCTTTCAGAGCGAGGAGTTCGATCCGAGCGTCTTCAATCGGCTCCTCACGGTGCAGGAAAATCGGGCAGTCTTATCAACGACGCTCGGGTATTGGTCAGTGGGTAACAACAGATCCCCGCCGGAAGAAATTATAAAGCCGAAAAAACCCGTGGAACAACTACCTGCGCCGGATACATCATACGTACCGACCCGGGTACCCACTAGGCCTAGGCCCGTTTCAGAGCAGGTCAAGCGGTGCCATAGCCCTTCTGGGCGAGGTTACACCCGCCATAAAAATATAGCTGCGTCCGTAAGAGCGGTGAAGCCTGTGCAGCTCGATATAAGGCGCGAGGGCGACCAAATAGTGGTCAAAGGCAATTGGAGGCGCCAGACCGGAGACCTCTCCCCACTCAGACTCGCGTCCGAAAATAAAAATCAACCGGGTACCCGACACCCGGTTGTAACAGTTACGTTCACATAATTTGTAATGTGCATGTATGAAAGCCAATAATTTGACAATATTTTAATTTTTTGTGAATTACAGGTTGGAAAAAGAAAAAAAGAATTTACGATTAGAATTATTTCGTCAGTATGTTTCGTAAGTACGTCACAATTTTTATCTAAAAAAAATTAAAAAACATCAAATTTTTATTATAATATTCAGATTACAAGGAGTATTATAACAAAATATCCGAATGGATTGGGAATAGAGTGTTTCCCTTTTATTTTATTTCGTATTTTCCAATATTTTTGTATGACGTCATCGAAAAAAAATGAAATGTGTTTTATATAGATATGTATAAGTTTAAATATCAATATAAATATACAGTTATATCCCAATAAACAAGCTGACGTTATTTTGACGTCATTTCAACGTCACATAACGTATTATTATATTTTATTATATTAGACATATTAAGGTGTATTGACGTATTAAAGTGACGTCAAAATGATGATGAAAATTAGGGGAACTAGGAGCGCATGGAACGGTGTCCGAAAGTCACCAATGTCAAGGACAACATCAAGCATAAGAAGCACGGAGGAGCAGTAAGGGAGGGCGTGAGAGTCGGAGCCTAGAGGCGTGCCGCGGGCCTCCACCGTGTCTACCTGGAAAATACTGCGAGGATCCGGCAACGTGAGAATGCGACGGGTCGATTCCGGGGGATGCTTCGGATCGAGCCCGAGAGGAAACTTGAGCACCGTCGAGGAAAATCGACTGCACCCGGGCCTTCTACAACAAGACCTTTGCGACCTTAAAGCATATATATGCGTACATATGCTCTAAGTTTGCAACTTATTGTAGAAGGCCCTTTAGAGTAAAGTTATGGAACGCAGTCCAGCAGGCTGCGTGTAAAAAAGCATCTTTAACTTTCCAGATCACATAAAATGATAACAGATCTGACAAAAGATATAGACAAAATTAAGAATGAAATAGGAAAGTTCAAGAAACTCCGGCTTGGCCAGCTGGAGAAGACATGTCGCGGGAGCGAGCCTGATTGACGGCCCACAGGACGCGCCTGATTGACAAGCAGCGGGCCGCCCGGATTAGGTAGCGCAAGTAATTATTAAAATTCTATATAAATTTGGAATTTTAAAATTGCCATTTATATGGTTTTATATTTCAGCTGATAATGCCAATGTACTCGCCCGATCAAATTTTTAACGCACTGAAAAATTTAAAAATTTTAAAACCAAATGGGGAAGTGTGATTTCAGGCCGTGATCCAGTTTGGCAAGAGGCCCTAAAAATTTTAAACAAAATAAATAAAAATTATTTATTAATTTATTTGAGAAGCAACCATAATGGGGTAAGAAGCCGGCTTTTCAGGCTTCTATCTGAAACTCCGCAACCAGAAGTCAAGAAAAAAGATAAGTTTTTAAAACATAATTTGATTGAGAAAAATTAAATTAAATTAAAGAGAAAGAGATATTAATTAGGCTCTTTTCCAGACGACAGTGCTGCTAACATTATACAAGGACAAATAAAGAAGCCGTCCAAGAAGAAATGGAAAGTACCGCCCTTATCGACCAAATCCGAGAGTAAATCCTCGATCGATATCTACCGCCGGATGGCGCGATCGAAGGGGAAAGCCCGACGCGGCGCCGCGAGCACCCTGCATTGCAGAGCCTGCAACGGCACTGTCGTGCGAGATGTGAAAGGCGAAGGACCGCTCCTGACTCCCTGAGCCCTACAAGCGAGAAAATTCAAGAGAGGCTGCCGCGAGGACCGAGCATGCGAGAAGCCGCGAGAAGACCCTGGATAATAAATTGCAAGACCTCCAGCGTTATCGGGAAAGGTACGAGACCGGGCGGGACGGCCTAAATCGAGCTCGCTAACTGAGCGTGCGTCGTCATATTGAATCGGAATGACGGCCGGCGGATTTCGCGATGGTCCAGTAAGATCAAGGGGAGGTATTCCCGCCCGGGCTTGTCGTGGATAGTTGGTTAACGGTCTCTCGCCGCGGAAACGCATCGTCGACAGTCACCCGCGTAAACGATGATTCTTTGCTGCGCGTTTAATATCTTACTCTTTTAACGAAGGAAAATTCGAGTCTCCGGGATACGGGCACGATCACGTAGCGTTCGCATGAGCTCGGCCATCGCGGCAGAGCTCCAACGGCTCGCATATTATTGTTGCATCTTTAGCATAAATCCTAGCGTATCATGAAAATAAAGTAACCGCGAGTCGCGGGAGGAAAAGTCGAAGCCGCGAATCGAATGAGGCGAGTTATAAAGAACCGTCAGTCGCGCCTCCTGCCGGTGCATAATTGTCAAGAATTTTAATATGAGGCGCGCGGATGAAGATGCGGCGCCACGACTCGGCGTATTTGCCTGGTAACTTTCGCGATTGAAAGGAAAAAACGTCGAGGTATGGGCCTTCGCGTACTCCCGTACGGAAATTTGGTAAAGCTATGGTAGTAGAGTCAAGCGTAATAATAATAGATTGATCGCGGGACCGTGTCCCTAAGGGGGATAAGCCGAACTTCCCCGCACGTCCCGCATGCGAGAGATGTATTTAACAATGTCGAAATACACTGTTTGATTTTTATTTATATGTATTTGAATTGGTTTATTTTTCTTGTTGCGAGCGATCCTCTCCCGAACATCAGCACTCACGCCGAAAGCAGAGTCTCCCGAAAGCAGAGTCTCCCGAAAGCAAAATGTACAGTCGTTGCTGTTAATTTAAACTATGTCTGTAACACTGCTCTCATTAAATATTTAGATGTAAATATTTTTGTTTCTTCTTTACAAGAACGTATAGAAATGTCGCATCTTTATCAAATCTTGATGATGTATTTATTAATGAATTCGACAGTTTTTTCAAATGAAAATAAAAATTGACAAAAAGTATTACATTTATATTTAAAAAAATTGTTACAGTTTATCATTAAAATTTATGATAAAGATGACATTCTTTATGCTTTTTCATCGTTATATGTTTCGGTCGCGATGAGAGTTCCCGGTAAAATATCATTTGCTTACATCTCCGTAATTAATACATTTATCGATATCATTCGAGATGAATTCTATTTCTTAAACCTTTTAGTACAAGAGTAAGGCAATTAAAATATTGCCATTTAAACAAGTTTGTTTACAATGTGTTAAAGCGCGATGAATTCGCCTCGAAACCGCCGAGATTCTTCCGCTAAAAAAATTATTGGATCGTGGGAGGAAGAGCTCCAGTTCCTTCATACTGAAATGCGTCCGATGCGCCCGGCATCGAGGAACACGTGCACAGCAACTGATGGGTCAACTCCCGCCGCCCCGAGTTACTCCGACTAGATCTTTTTTGAATTCTGGACTTGATTATGCTGGCCCGATAACTATCAAAACTTGGAGAGGGCGAGCAACTCGTACTTACAAAGGCTACTTGGCACTCTTTGTGTGTCTAGCTACATCAGCTATTCATATCGAAGTAGTCACGGATCATACTACAGAAGCATTCATTGCAGCTTATAAGAGATTTACTGGTCGAAGAGGAATTTGTGCCACATTGCAAAGTGATTGCGGAACCAATTTTGTAGGAGCTGATGCAGCTCTACGACGCAGATTCTCTGATACTTCGGAAGAACTACGCGAATTGGCCAGACTCCTCGCTAATGACGGCACAAAATGGAACTTCAACCCCCCGTCTGCTCCTCATTTTGGAGGAAAATGGGAAGCCGCCGTAAAATCAACGAAGTTCCACCTTGTTAGAGCCCTCGGGGATACCACTTTAACATATGAAGAATTGACTACTATGATAGTACAAATCGAAGCTGTGCTGAACTCCAGGCCACTTTGTCCATTGTCAGACGACTCTAGTGACTGCTCCGCGTTAACACCCGGTCACTTTCTTATTGGCGAAGCGTTGTCATCCATACCTGAACCTAACTTGTCATCCACATCAGATTCACGCTTAACTCGATGGCAGTTAGTTCAAAAAAGAGTTGATCATTTTTGGAAAAAATGGTCATTAGAATGTCTTCAGAGATATCAAGCAATCTCGAAATGGCATCACCCGTCAACCTAACCTAACCTAACCGTCAAATTCAATAAAGGAAGGCTCTCTAGTTCTGATCACCGACGAACGTTACCCACCAACCAAGTGGCCGTTAGCCAGAGTAATTGAACTCCACAAAGGCCCTGATGGATTAGTACGATAGTGACTCTACGGACAGCAACCTCCGTCTTAAAAAGACCCATAGCAAAACTGAGCATTCTACCAACGGATCCTGATCAAACATTATTCGCCAACACTGTTGTCGAAGGCGGGCGGTAATATTTGGAAATTAAATACGGCAGCGACCGCATAATAAACGGTCGGCCTGACACGTTTACGAGAGGGAGCTTGAGCCTCCCGCCGACGACGAAATATGCTCTTATTTCGTCAGTTTTTTCAAAAGGAGGGATGCGTGCATCACGCATGGCTCCAAAGCGCAAGTGCACGAGCACAGCGGCAAAAC
>VBVQ01006201.1:0-10070 GCA_011636635.1 Tetramorium simillimum | reverse complement strand
ATTTGTTATAATGAATAGTAACAATTTAATTAAATCTATGTTTTCAGGAACAATTTTTTTAAAACCTTCTTAACGTAATAAATTTGGCAATTTCTATTATTATAAATATCATTATTATAAATGAAACGGATAAATAAACAGATAAAAACGGACAAATAAAATAAATTATTATAATTGAAACGAATAAATGAAAAGAAATATTTTCTCATTTTTTTAACTTCTTGCTCTATCTATCGATGAGCGCTCGATAACTGATCGACCACGTGCTTCACAAGTGTCGGGACGTCTAACTATTCGTCGTGATTCCAAACAATCAAGAAAATTAAGCTACTTAATCGGCCAAAAGAAAAAATTTAATTGTTGCGCTCTTCATAATGCTTCTGGTTCGCGGCGTGCCAACGCCTTCATCCTTTTAAACGGCTGCCAGACCACATTTGTCTCACTAAAAGATTGCCAGACTAATTTTTTTCAATATTTTATAATATATATTATTTATACAAAAAGTTTCAAGAAGAATGATTTAAGTCAAACTACATAATTTTTTTGACATGTTTGCTCAAGTGTCAGACCCATTTTGTACCGCAGGTAAACTGCCAGACCAACTTTTTTAAGCTTTGTATCCTACGTATTATTAGTAAAAAAAATTTCAACGGGACTGATATTAGTGAACAGCACTGTCACTTCATACATCTTTTACTCGCTCCTGTCAAGCTCTGTGCCGCGCGTACCCTGTAAGACCTGTATTTTCGCTATTTATGATATTCAAATAGTCCCTATCAGCAGACAATGTTTTTTAAATGTTTTTAAAATATTTTATTAATAAAATGTTATTAATAAAATATTTTTAAAACATTTAAAAAACATTGCCTTCTGATTGGGGTAGTAAGATTTAATATAAAAGGGAATGAAATTGTCCGAAAATTTCTGTCGCTAGCTCCCAGACTATAAAGCATTAAGAATTAAGAAGCATTAAGATAAAACGTAGAAAATGTGTGATAAAATTACAAAAATATATTTTTCTTCAGTCTTCACATACAGTATCGTAAAAAATGTCTCGCAATCAGTGAAAAAAATTAGTCGAAAAGATGTTGAGTCGATGTCTATTCGATTAACTCGACGTCTTTTCACACAATATTTCTCATTGGGGAAATTTATCAATTGAAAAGTCAGAAATCTTTTAAAAATTGTTAAAACATATCATTCCAAATTCTCATAAGAGTGATGAAATTATAATATTACCTTGTGACTGTTAATTTTGAGATTAAATAATTCATTCATTTTATTTCTTTTTGTCACTATAGTTTTATATACTAACCCACATAGAAATTGGGATCCAGTGGATGTCCATCAAACTTCCATAGCTCCATGAGACGTCTATCTCCATAGTGGAAGTCAGATAGACGTCTACTGGAGATCCATTCAAGCTCTATGCGACGTTTGCCTCCACGTGGAAGTCTGATATACCTCTATTAGAGATCCATCTTATCTCCATGATAGATATCCATTACAATTCCATTATAGACGTCCATTAGACATCTATTATGGATGTATAACAGATTTACACATACTGCGTTTCTGATAGATTATCCATATAAAATGATATCCTCTAATTGGCATCTACTAGACATCTATCATAAAGATTCAAAATTTCCAGAAGACCATTAGACATCTGATGGACTGCCACTAGGAATTTCAGGGATTAATTTAGGATACTCTTAGAGAATACATTAAAAATTTTTAAATTAAAATTTATAATTTTACGTAGCAATGACTTTGTGTAGCAATATAAGTAATATCATTCTAAAACTTTTCATAAAAAATCGCTATGTTGCACGAAAGCGCTCTTTCTTCTGCTCGCAAACTCATGTAAGTTCCGCTCACGCCGCTGGGAGTCGCAAGAACTGTACGCTTTCTCGTAAGTAAAATTCGTTTTTGTTTGAATATATACAGAAGCTTAATGTACATCTCTAGACTAATCGAAGCACGAAATTAATGTTTTGTGTAATGGTTTTAGAACCTTTTGGTAACATTCTACGAGTATAATACAGTATTTTCGTAGTATATGTTGGAAACTAAAATAAGTGGGAGATTTGGTATTCTTTAGGACATCCAAAAAATATCCATATACTGTCTGGATTATATTTATTCTCTATGAACTCCATTCATCCTCCATGAACCTTCTATTAAAGATCCACGTAACGTCAGTTAGTCGATCACCGAGGCTCCGAAAAACTTCTATTCATGCTCCACAGAACGTTGGTTAATTATCCATTGAGGTTCCACGAATACTCTATGAAAAATCTACGTTAAGTCTAATGGACGTCTTTAAAGATGTTTAATAGATGTCCAATGGATGTAGACAAGACGGAACTATGGATATCTGGTCGCCGGCTGGTGGATGTCTACTAAACCTCTAATGGAGTTCCCGATCTCCATGAGAGATGTCCACTGGACGTCCATTAGAGATTCTCTTTCTATGTGGGAACATTATTTACTCGATCATTGACAATACAATACATATTATTGTATTGGAAAACATTACTCGTAAATAATAATAATATTTTGTCATCGTTTAAACTACATGAAACTTCAGTGTTTCAATTGAAGTATTATAATAATGGGAAAGATGAATGTTAGAGATATGAGTCTTAAGGAAGCTACAATTCTTTCTCTTCGACAATCATTAATCAACTATAAAAATCTAAATTTCTCTGGAATTTTAAGAAATGAAATTTTTCCAGATAAAGAATTTTCCTGACAACGATTCTTTGAGTTATTTGATGCGAGTAACACAAGATGACTGATAAACAGTTAAAAGCGTATTATAGATACCAACGTTTCATTCGAATTGCGCTCACTATATGTGGCTGTAGGTACATGCCTACAAAATCTGGCAAGTCCCTAATTTGCTGGCCAGTTTGTGCGTTTTTATTAATGATCACGTATGCAGTATTAAACTGTCATGCGGGCTACATTCTCAGACATAACATACAAATTATGATGAAACGCATAACCCTTGTATTAGCTTCGTGTGGTACAATGATCAAGGTACGAATCGGAGAAGAAACTTACATTTTATCATGTAGGAAAATAAAATAAGATATGTGAAAAATATTTTATATTATAAGAGATATAATATATACATTAATAATATATTAACAATATATTCGACATTTAAACGTAGAAGTAAATATATTACAAAATACTTTTTTTACTAATTCTAAATTAAAACCCGTCATTATTGTAATGTGACACTAAAACATTTTGGTTAAAAACAAAAGAATCAGAAAAATTTTAGAAAAATAGAATTGATCAAATCTTCTGGTTATTATAAGTTATAAAGTATTGAGTTCTATTATAATAACTAGAATTTCTATTATAATAGCTAGAATATTTGATCAATCCTACAAGATTTTCTGATTCGTCCATTTTTAAACAGAATTTTTTTTAGTGTATAGACGATTGAACAAAATAATTTCAACATTTACAAGACGATATGATTTACAAGATGATACGATTCAAATAAAGTACCTGTACCCAATTTGGCCCATTGTCCATTTTGAAATAAATACACAACAAATTTCACAGAGAACGTTATTATATTGTTCAGAAAGTCGATACTGTGTGTTTATGCCAATTAAGCGATCAATATCTGTTTTTTACGTTTTGTAATCATACTTTATTATTCAAATTGTGCTCTTCGGCACAATTCTAAAATCCAAAATTTCAGAAGTTTAAAATCTGAAAGCTTAGGCGGGCCATATTGGGTACAGGTACCTTTCTATTTTTAGACGATGGAAAGGGAATTATATTTCTTAGGCAAAGATTGAAAGCAAAGATTGCCATCTATGTCGAAAGTTTGGTCTTGGGAATGAACTTCGAATTAGGTTCCAGGTAGGGGATAGCTAGACTTTCGAGGGACGGTTGTACTTAAATACAAGAGCTGCTTTTGTCGGAGGACAGACAATGCTGGCCGCCCTTATATCGCCCTTCGCTCGTCTCGACACTCTCCGTGCATCATGGTCAAGTTGTCCCTCTTGATAGTATTCTCGTCCTTCCGCTACCTGAGGGGCCTTTACCTCCCGTACAAGCCCCTTTAAGGGAAACTCCCTTAAAGGTCTCCTCGCGTGTTGTATGTAAACCGTGCGTGAGCGTAATCTTGTCCCCCTGCCCTTATTGCAATGTAAAAGGGATTTACAGGCGTGTTACGTCGCATGCGAGTATGCGTTACAATGCCAGTAACTTACGTAATAAAATCGTTTAAACCGTAACCTTTAGCAACCTTTCACCGTGGTGGAAATGCTTTTTTTTTTTTTTTTTTACCTGGAAAATAACATCGCTCTGATGAAGCGACTGCGAGATGGCGGACGATTATTGGACACAACTTACGACGGTTAATTAATCCTGGTCCCCGCTGCAATGAGCGAAACGGGAAATAGGATGTACTCCTGCCGCAGACGTTATTAAACCCGAGAAGCAATATAGAGTGCCTAGTGGAATAATAACGACGGTAATGACTGCACAGTGACATCACAAGTACCACAATCGACCTCCATTCGCCGGTCGAAGAATCTTGACTGTAATTAAGGGAAGTGTAATTGAGTGCCAGTTTTATCGGGAAACAAAACTCGAGTTTTATCGGAAGAATAACTGTCAAGGCAACAGACAGAAAAAAAAAATGTAAAAACTGTTCCCTCCACTCAAGATCTCTGTCGATCGATCTTGCGACTTACAAAATCCTTTGTTTTCCCTCGGTATCTCGTAACTTTGAAAGTTCTGTCTCTTGAAACAATAAAAGATATTATGTTAAAATTACACTATATGTACATTGTCTAAAAATTAAATATTAGCATTTTACGCCAGCAATTATGCCTACAATTATTATCACAAGAAATAGTTTTATTAAACAATTTCGTATACTTTATTCTGTGTCATTCAAAACAAATGTACACAAAATATATTCGTTAATATTTACATAGCTGCATAGCAGACTGCGCAAAAACAGTTATGGTACGAAAACAATAATAGTTCTACCCGAGTATGTTATTTTCTCTTCTTTAGTAAAAAGCATAAAAGCCAATGATCTAATAATAACATCTGACGGTGCGGTAACTGTTGATACAGATAATAGGGTGAATTGGAAAGAAAGCATGAAGGAAATTGAAGAAAATAAGCGTAACAAGAAATAAGACGGAGAAAAGTGTCAAATTTTATTGGATTAATGTTTCAATTTGTCATTACGGTATCGTTCTTGCCTACATTGATTCTCACGCTAAAAATTCATCTCCACATTTCTGGTCTTCTAACTCTTGAAGTGCTCATCAACTTACAAAAAAATCAGTTAATACATAATATCTTGTAAGAAATACCCTAATTGCAAGTTTTTACTTTTAATTTTTTATAAATCCCAGAATTGAAAAAAAATGACTTTTTTCCGCAATATAACGATTAGCTTTGAATATGATAGCTTTTTTTTTTTTGGAAAACCCTTCTTCCCCGATCTTGCTCGCTCGATCTTGCTTACTTTCAAGACAACACAATGGAGTAAACAGGCAGAACATGGAAAAGCGTTTCGTGCACCTGCACGCGATGCAAGGACCAACTTCGCAATTTCTACGGTGTCCTAGTTTCCTTCGAGGAAGGTGTCGCTATCGCGCAAGCGCGGTCGTGGTACTTTTGGTTCAGCTGAAAGTTGCTGGAAAACTCATCAACCTCGTTCGTGGATTTTTCTACGGTCAGCCCCGTTCTTCAATGAGCATCCAGTGCGCGCGTAACTAGCGGGCAATCGTCGCGCGACATGCATGATATTCAGCATTAAAACGATCTCGCGTTTCCTCTCGCTTCTCATATTTCGCATCGTTTAATAACTGGATAATCCATTAAAAATAAATCAATATTTTTCTTATTGTAATATTATTTATTTCTTATTTTTAATTATTACGTTGTAACTTAGATAAGCTAAACAGAAAAATATTTTGACAAAAAAAAATATATATAATTTTTTAAAATATGAAATAAAATTGGTTTCTCATAAATAAATCAAATTTTAATAATTTTAATAATTCAACTTTTCCAATAAATTTCCTAATAACAATCAGTACTTTTTAAATACAAGAAACAATCCGACCAGCAGCGATAATTTCTCAGAAGAATCTCTACAAGGTGCATTGAGTTATGATTTATTGAAAATTGCAAATAAGGGTATTTATCTTTATGAACTTGTGTCACGACAGTATCGTACAATTTGCATCCGCGACTTGCATTAATTAATTGCTACATTGCTAGAATAACTGGTTAGATTCAACGAGTGTACTAATGTGTAATTTCCATTTTAAAATCTCCATGTGTATATTAAGTAGAAGAAATGATAACATCGAGAGTTCAAAAAACCTAACTTTAAATAATTATCTCTCATAAACTATATATTATGCATTGGTACTAATTACTATATTAGTGGAAATACAAGTACTGGTGTACAACAACATATTAGAAATTGAGCAAATCCAAGATATCAAAGATTAATTCTTTCCTTGTAAGTAAAGCACAAATCGAAGAACGAAAAATAATTACGCGATCGAAAAAATTAATTCCTTAATTTTATTTGATAGATTTTAAACTAAAATTATGAGGAAGAAAACTTGATTACGATCATTATCTATATTTACTCATAATCATATTTATGATTTAAGAGTTACTTGTATCTTGAAATACTTATCTTTAATTAGAGATGGAAAAAATTAGACTTAAACTGAACAAAGAGAAAAAAAAATTTTTCATAAAAATTTAGAATCTTTTAGAATCGATTTGACAAGGATTTGTCACGAACCATTTGACAAGGACTGTTAGTTGCATCTTGAGTTGAGCCTCTGTCGCAATTGAGCCTCTGCCTTGATTCTTCGTCTAAATATGTGACCTCGCCGAAACAAAAGTTACCTTTCGCTGTTCGAGAGGAAGAAAGGGAGGGAGCAGGGGGCAATGCGCTTGCGAAGAAGGCCCCAGGGGTTTTCTTCGGGAACCTTCGTCAGAACCGGTCAGACCGGTTCTTCCCAAAAACCACCCGGTTTCCGAAACCGGTTCGTGACGGGGTTAGTAAAGTCCCGGATGGGGTTGAGAGCGAGAGAAGGTTCATGGGAAACGCGGTTAACTGTCTCCGCTTCGTGGGGGTACCGTCCGCCGTTCTCATCTGAGAATCGTCAAAGCGATTAATTCTGTCTCACCTTCGGGCTCTTCTCGCCACAAAGTGCTTCGTTTCGTGAGCGTGAGTAGGGTCAGTTACGTTTGCGTAAATGACGATATTGTACTCGATGGTACAACCAGCAAGTTCGTGATTTAGGACTGCAAATCCGAGAAGATCTTTCGACGATGTGTCGTCAGATTGAAATAAATGAACGAAAGTGTTTCAGCGTTTACATTTTTAATTTCGCCAACAGATTCGTTAAACGACGAACTGATCAATGACGAAATAAAATCAATTTCCGATAATAGCGAAACAATTTCGCCATTGTTCATTTGGCTCGCGTTCTCGTCAGAGGAAAAGGCATTACAATCGCCGACGATCTTCCTACGATCATCGATCGAGATTTGCGGCGGACCTTCGTCACAGAGCACAAGGCAATTATGCGCTTTGCAATCGTCAACCTTTGTCGTCGTCAATCCAGAAGATCGATAGTAGAGAGGAATGATCGCGAGTCTGTTCACCTGCGCTTTATGGATTCTAGCGCCTTTCAAACGAGTTGTGACATTGGTCGACTGGCCTTTCCTAAATACCAAACCGCCAATCATGCCACGTCGCATACTTAAGTAGCCAATTGGCGTGTACACCTTCCTTTGCCTATCGTCGATCGAGCGGTCCGTAGGCGATTGGTTGCACGTTCTCCTCAACACCACGTTTTGACACAGTCGACAAATCCGTGTCACCGTAGTTCAAAAGTATTATTTAAAAAAATCCCCTTTCATAAAGAGAAATGAAAATGCCGATAAACGTCTCATTAATTTTTAGATGCATTACTGAGTTCCTGTAGATATATAATTATTCAATCAAAAACCTTATAATTATTCGAAGTAACTTTTTGTTGTACTTTTATTTAATTATCTAAAGTTCCGATTATCACGTGTTCTCGCTATGTATATATTAATTTATAATCTTTTTCTATAATGTATAATATTTTATAAATTATCCTGTGTTTCTCTTTTATATCCTTTTTTCGAGTATGAGTCATACAAAAATTTCAGATCTCATTGTTTTCCTCTGTATTAATAGAGTTTTTAATTCTTCTCGCCACTGAAACAGACTAGATTCGAGACAAGTACAAGCTCGTAGCGTACATGGTAGAGTCGCGTAATGTAAGACAGGTAATTAATACTAGTCATTTCAATCGCCGTGAAAGGTGTAAGGACAAGTGCTCTGCGTTTCTGAGTTCTCACGCTGCTAAGATATTTTTCAAGCAGCCGCTGATACTTTCTCGAGTGATAATACAAATACGTTATCGAAGGAAATGAGCTTTTCATATATTGGTAATAAAACCGAGAGTTGTGTCGAGTCGGGAATTAAAATCAGGTCCGATATATCGCCCTTTAAATTTTTACGTTTACAAAAAAGACAACAAGATAACACAGGTTTTATCGGTATTTACTTAAAAGGCATTTGCATTTTTACCGAGAGAAGTGAGAAAGCGCTGTTACTTTCCTGAATTAATTAGCGAAATATTGGAAGGAATATTGGTGTCGATCGTTCACCCTTTCTCTCGGCGTGTAAACACGTTGCAGTTTTGATACGAATCGCGAGTAAGCGGCAGTGAGCGCTTTAATTCGTAATTGAGAGGAAGGGGGGCAGGAAAGAAAGAGAGCGGAGAGTCTGGGGCACGTTCGATTTGTTGCAACTCGTGTCCTTGCACCGTGGCTCATTCATTGGCTGCGAGGCCTGCAGCGCGTGTGACACTGCAATCCGTCTCTCCCGGCGATGAAGTTAATCCTATAAATACGCTCCCGCGTTTCCCACAAAAACACGCGTGATATTCTGTAATGCGATTAGCATTTTTGCCAGTAGTCAACAATCTCTTTCCCCGGAGATTTTTCCAAGATTTTCTACAACCGGGAATCTGTGTGACTCGGCAGAGAGATAGTTGCTATTACGATTTATGGTCATTATTTTATCGCGTGTGCCTCACTTCGATTTGCCTTGCTCCAATTTCCGTAAGATTAATACATATTTTACTGGCTTGTTTTCCGTGTTACCTTCTTTCGCGGGAATTACAGCGCTACTCCAAACTGTCCCAAATCCTTTCAATAATTCAATAATTTTTTACAAATTGTAACGATGTAATAAGAACAGTAATCACTGAGAGAAAAATATAATTACTTTTGGCTTCAACCACAATTTTATAATATTTCTAACGATAATTATGGTTAACGTAAGATGCATATAAGTTAATCATATTTATTGTTATAGAAATATTATGAAATTGTGGTTCAGGCCAAAAGTGACTATATTTTTCTCTTAGTGATAAATAGTCGTAAACCTGATCTCTAACATCAATAAAAATAAGATCATATTTTGTAAATTAACAGGTATCTTTAAATTGGTAGTAAAAGTTCTGTTGTTGATGGTAAAACAGTCGGCATTTTCTTAATTCCGTCATCCTTTCACGCGAGAAAAGAATTTTCTTCAAAGATGCTCGATTGCTCAACGACCCGGAAGTCCCAAAATACCCGAAGATACCCCTCAATCATTTACAACGCCGTTCGCCGAGCGACTTTGAAGAATATCTGTTTGGAGAGACGGCATTTCGACATTGTTTCGAAAGCCCACACGATCTGGTTTTCTCGTAAAGTCGGTCAACGCATCGCGCGAAATTTGGCGCCGAGCCTAGACCCGGTCTTGCGCAATTTACCACCACGTAAATTCAAGGTTCTTCGTCGCATCGTTCCGCCTGCCCGCATTGCCTTTGCGTTAATTACAAATTATCCAAGGCTACCCTCGCAAAGCTACGCGATCAGAATGCCCAATTTAACGCACAGTTCAGCAATTGTACATCTCTCTCTCTCTCTCTCTCTCTCTCTCTCTCTCTCTC
>VBVQ01006200.1:0-10075 GCA_011636635.1 Tetramorium simillimum | reverse complement strand
TATCGTAGGGATTTCAGTTTACGCGACCTTGGACAGTTGGAAAACATTGGCGCACAGGGTGATCATGCTGAAAATGAATAAAATCGTCACTGTCCACACAAACAACGACTGTATCCTGCGCACGATCTCGTGTACGTATAAGTGATGTCTCACGCACTCGCTGATCACAGTGCCTTTGCTCGAATCGATTCGATTTTGCTCGGGGTGATCCTTGAAGATGTTCGACAGACGATAGCACAGCAACTCGATCTGCCCGCAAACGTGAAGGGTGAAGCCGTATACGAGGGAGTCGAACGAGACATCCAGTAGTGTCGCGTAAAATATTGAGCCTGTTTGCTGAAGGTAGGTTGCCAAATACGGATATAAACCAGATATAGAGTATGGCTGATATGTCTTGAATGGTAGAGGTCTGTCGCTCTTCTGGGGTCCCACGATAGGTGCGAGTACAAGGCCAATACAAGTAACTAGGGATACACTCATGAGAAATGTGCTGCACCACTTGGCTAGAAAAAATATTGGAAATATACATTTTGAAGTTTGTATATATTTTCAGGAAATATCATACAGAAAAGAATAAGAAGATTAAAGGCATAGTCTGATATGTTAAGTGTTGTTCGAACATGTTAAGAAATATTAATCCCGAATTTGATTTAACATTTTTAATTAAAACTGATATCGATGTGTATTTTATTACAATTTATTAAAATGTTCATATAATTGCATTGCTACAGCAAAAATATATATAAACTTTGTGCCATCAATAATTTCAATTTTAAAGGTTATTCAAGTTATTATTATTAAAATTTATTGTTTGTAATTTTGTTAGAAAAATAATTTGTTAGAAAAATATTTACTAAATACCTTTGCGATCATACTTAAGAAGAATCATCTTTTCTTCGGAATTCCTTGGCTGGCATATTTTGTTTCGAAAACAGTTCAGCAACATGGATATTTCGTTTTTTCGTGCTAAGAAGTTTCCGTATTTAAAGCTTGTCTTAATATAATCCATCGCTACGAAAGCTACTTCAGTTAAATCTTCAATATTATCGTGAGATCTTACAAGCTCGATTACTTCCGATATCGTAGCCTCGTATATTAATGTAACAATGGCATATCTGGAAGTTTTATGCCTTAATATCTTAATAATTTTAATTACATCTTAATTGAGTAGAAATTTCTAACGGTATCTATAACCGTGATTCTTAAATGTATTGACTGAGTCTACGTAGAAATTGAATAAAAACAGATTTTCCATACAGTTAGATAATGTTATTAGATTACAGTTCTTTCATACTTAATATTAAAGCTACACATGTATAATCACAAAATAATTTCAATGAAATTTCATTAATAAATATTATATTCAATGATAAATACTTTTCCAAAAATTAGGGGGACGAAGAAAGAAAAATTAACTGCGCATATTCGATATATATATAATATACACAAAATATTCATATCTGCAATTGAAATGATGTGTAAATGAGAAAAATATCCTATTTATCGTACCTGTAGCACAAACTTAAAAATCGAATAAAAAGATTATTATTCTTCTTCTCCTCTTCGCTCCATGTACCACAGAACCAAAGAACCCGGAAATTTAATGGCAATACATCCATAATTCCAGGACACTGGATAGTCTCTTTCTTATCACGCTTCGCTATGTTTTAAATGTACAAAGCTATTGTAAAGAAAAATATAACGAGACTTTCTATACATTGTCAACGTCCGTTCTCGTGAATTAGTAATGATACCGCTGGAACGTTCTTTAACATTTAATGTCGGTGGACAGCGGGAGAATTCGCTGATTTTCTTTCTCCCTACATTTTCTTTTTGTCTCTACATTTATGTTTATTAAACGTTTGCGATGACATAACCGGTCATTTTTTAAATTATAAACTTGCATAAAGTATGCATTATTGAATATACGAAGAAGTACTGAAAGTGAAAGATATTAAAATATTATTGCTATTGATGTGTACTACAGGTTCTTTTCATTTGTCTGTCAAGAAAACTGACAGCAATTGAAAATTTTGCAAGGAGAATGTAACGAGTTTTTAATCTGCAGAAGCCCGCAAAATGGACTGCAAGTATATTTTCGTTTGTACATCATTTTAAATAATATGTTGCAAAATATTCAACAATTTTTATTTTATTTTTATTATAAAGCACAACAAGACATGATTGGAGAATTATTTATACAGAACAAGTTTCTACATGGATATAAAAATATCTACTATCTAAATTCTTGAGATAAATATAATATGAAAATACATCAGACATTAATTTGATTAAAATGATAATGCATTTTTTGAAGGGCAGATGCGAAAATATTAAGTCGAAGCTTGTTGCAGCACATTAAAAGCAGAGTAAGATGTCTTTAAGATCTGTACAAAGATAAAAATTTTTTAATCTTTTAATCTTTTTACTGAAATCAATTTTATCTTATGTGTTTTATCACACGTGGTAAAGCTTTCCGAATTTACTTACTCAAGTGTTCAAAGATAGCGCAAATTTTCCGTTGTGAGAAAAAATTAATCTTTTCTGTTTCTTTATCACAACGAGTCTCAAGAACTTGCGCTTTTACAATATTTAACCATTAAAATAAATAACGTTTGCAACATCTCTGTTCTGCAAAAGTGCCGATTTTGTATATACATTTACATTTTTATCTTTATAATTTAATCTTAATAATTTATTTTTTTAATCGACAGCAAACTACTTTGATTGGTCTTAATTCGTGAAACGTAGTAGCCAAAGGAAGTGTTGGACGTTATATAAGACAGATCTGCGATCTGTTGCAGATACAGTTGCAGTCGTTGTATATGGAAATGCTTTCGAAACAGAGAACATTCGATTTTGCAAGGAGATTCTACTCTCCTTCCTTTGCATAATCCTATATAACGTAATTCCAAACCAATCACGTATGATATTATCAAGAATGAAGGATCTCCATTTGTCACGATGATTTCAATACAGGTATTTAATTAAAAAATCGTTTGTATCAATGAATAATATGAAACAATGAATAATATGTATGAAATTATAAGGAAACAATATGAAATTAATTTCTAGCAATGTATGCATGTTAAGTAGTTCAATCGCTTTAATTGTACGATATGGATTCTCTGCATTGCATTGTTAGTTCTTAATTAATTATTTGGTTATTTTTTCGATTATTTGTTTCTGCGGGATTTGTATTTGATTATACGTTTCCTTGCGGGATTAGTATTTATTCCGCAAGACTGATTCACTAGCACTGATATAACAATTTTTGTTGCAAAGTATTAAATAACTATATCTGCTTTGTAAAAAATATATAGCAGCAACAAATAAAATAGAGCCAATTTCAGCATTCACGTGATAAACATTTACGAATAAACATACTAATAATAAGACAAAACTCTATACGTACTGATGTCAAAGAGATTTTCTTTTATATTTTAATACTAAAATTCATAAGTATATTTAATTGATTTATTGTTATTATAAAGGATAAAAATCATCTGGATATTTTAATATATATAGACGATTATGGAGTACTGGCTGGTAAAAAATAATCAATAATTTAAAGACGATTCTATTTTAAATGGCTATTACATGTATCTAAAAAACGTAAATGTAAAAAAATACCATATTCCATATAATTCGTTATTCTTTCTATAATTCAGGTGTAGTCATATCGATGTCTGTTGTAAAACATTAAAGGCAGAATAGGACGTTTTCAAAATCTGTAAAGGGAAAAATTGACTGTTAAGAAGTTGACTATTATTTTGTTGCTTTCGCTAAGTCAAATATATATAGCGTACCGTGTGTTTGTGTGTTGGAAACTTACCCAAGTAAAAGTGTCGAGGGCCATGCTGAAGATACCATAATAAGACAGCTTTAATTCTTTTTGACTGTTAGCCATTACAAATAACAGACTTCTCCGGTCTCGTGTCGTAGCGGTTGTCCAATCGCTCGAATAAATAGCATCACCGATGCTTCTACTCTATACATGCACACGATAAAAAATATTTTCATTTGTTTATTGTAAATTCATGTAAAATGATCTATACTTTGGCATATAATTATAAATCAATTTGACAAAAAAAATATGATTTATGATTTCATACATTAGGGAAAGGCGGGATAAGATAAACTGTAGAGTAAAATGTCCTAGACACGAGATCTCATAGATATTACAATTTGTCAAGAAAATATAAAATTAATTCTTTTAACATTTTTCAAGCGTCTAAAAATTGCATTGTTTTAATGTCTCTTCTTAAGTAACTTATTAACAACCAAATTTTTCCAATGAGATTTAGTTTAACTTTAAATGATGTATTTTAAATAATTGAATTCACAAATCTTAATCTAATTATTTAATCTAATTAAACTAATTAATTAAAAATTTATATTTCGTTATGAATATCTAAAGGTGATATTTCATGATTAATTGCATCTAAATAAAATTTTTAGTATAAATTAAAATAAAATAATTTTAAAGTTGTCATAATGGAAAAGAAAGTCGCTTTGATACAGAGTAAAATGGACCGATTAAATATGTATTCTTTTATGTTTTATTCTTTGTATTTTTAAGGAATAATCACTAATGATATTTAATTATCATAAATAAAAACGTAAAAAAACTCAATATCTTGATTAATCACGGTTTCTTCTTCTACCTTTAAAAAATTAAAATTTTTTTCTTTTAATAATAAAAGATATAATTATGAGATAAGAAACGTTAAAGATGATTACGAGATTATTATAAATATTCACAAATCCAAATAATGCATAGATAAGATAATCCTTCTCACATTGGCGATGCATTTTATCCTGCTTTCCTAATTCATATTTCACATATGTTATTTCGAATTGCGTCACAAATTCCACAGATCGGGTTTTAAGTTCGTAAATTATTATTTATATCACCTTTAGTTGCAGTTCGTTTCCATACCAGCAGTAGAAGAATATTTGAGATAGCATGCTACCAAGGTACAAAGTCAACGAAAGGAACTCAACGCTGAGAATCTTTTTCTGCGAAGAAAACTTAGTTCAGTATATTCGCGCTGTACTGCGACATGCGCTGCAAATTAAATATTTAGTAGAAACAATAACTTCTTTTTATCAAGGATTTGCTACCTGCTATATAAGAAAATATATAAAATAATTAGAAAAATTTGCCACGCCGATTGTAATCGCAAGAGATTAATCGTAAGGAATATCCTAGGCATTTCAGTTTACGTGACCTTGGACATTTGGAAAATACTGGTGCAGAGGGTGACCATGCTGAAAATGAATAAAATCGTCACGGTCCACACAAACAACGACTGTATCCTGCGTACGATCTCGTGTACGTATAAGTGATGTCTCACGCACTCGCTGATCACCGTGCCTTTGCTCGAATCGATTTGGTATTGCTCGGGGTGATTCTTGAAGATCTTCGACAGACGATAGCACAGCAACTCGATCTGCCCGCAAACGTGAAGGGTGAAGCCGTAGACGAGGGAGTCGAACGAGACATTCAGTAATACCCCGTAAAATATTGCGCCTACATGCTGAAGGTAAGTCGCCAAATACGGGTATAAACCAGATATCGAGTATGGCAGATATGTCTTGAATGGTAGAGGTCTGTCGCTCTTCTGGGGTCCCACGATAGGTGCGAGTATAAGGGCTACACAAGTAGCTTGGGATATACTCATAAAAAGTCTGATGCACCACTTGGCTAGGAAAAATATTAGAAATATACATTTTTATGTTTGTATATACTTTAATATATATTTTCAGAAAATATCTTACACAAAAGAATAAAAAAGATAGAGCTATAGTCTGATATAACAAATGTTGGTGGAAAATGTTAAGAAATATTCATTTCGAATTTGATTTAACATTTTTCATCAAAACAGATATCGATGTGTATTTTATTACTATTTATCAGAATGATCATATAATCACATTGCTACCGCAAAAAATATGTCAAATTTGTACTATTAACAACTTCAACTTCAAAGATTATTCAAATTATTATTATTAATTTATTATTTGTAATTTTGTTAGAATGATAATTACTAAATACCTTTGCGATCGTACTTAAGAAGAATCATCCTTTCTTCGGAATTCCTTGGCTGACACGTTTTGTTTCGAAAACAGTCCAGTAACATGGATATTTCGTTTTTTCGTGCTAAGAAGTTTCCGTATTTAAAGCATAAAGCGATATAAGTTAACGCTAGGAAAAGTCCTTCAGTTATATCTTCTATATCATCGTGGGTTCTTATAAGCTCGATTACTTCCGATATCGTAAACTGGTATATTAATGTAACAATAGCATATCTGGAAGTTTTATATCTTAATATCTTAATGATTTTATGAATCTTAATTGAAATAGCTAACGATATCAATAACCGTGATTCTTAAATGAATTGACTGAGTCTACGTACAAATTAGATAAAAACAGATTTTCCATGCATAATGTAATTAGATTAAATTCTTTCATAATTAATATTAAAACTACACATATGTATAATCACAAAATAATTTCAATAAAAATTTCATTAATAAACCACTTTTCCAAAAATAAGGGGAACAAAAAAAGAAAAATTAATTGCGCATATTCGATATATAATACACCCAATATTCATATCTGCAATAGAAATAAGATGCGTAAATAAAAGAAATATCATATTTATTGTACCTGTAGCACAAATTTAAAAAACGAATGAAAAGATTATTATTCTTCTTTTCCTCTTCGCTCCATGCACCGCAGAACCAAAGTACCCGGAAATTTAATGGCAGTATATCCATAATTCCAGAACAATGGATAGTCTCTCTCTTATCATACTTCACTATGTTTTAAAAGTACAAAGCTATTGTAAAAAAAATATAACGAGACTTTTTATACATTGTCAACGTCCGCTCTCGTGAATTAGTAATGATACCGCTGGAACGTTCTTTAACATTTAATGTCGGTGGACGGCGGGAGAATTCGCTGATTTTCTTTCTCCGTTACATTTTTTTTCTGTCTCTAGATTCATGTTTATCAAACGTTTGCGATGACATAACCGGTCATTTCTTAAATTATGAACTTGCGTAATGTATGCAATATTGAATGTACGATGAAATACTGAGGGATATTAAAATATTATTGCTATTGATGTGTACTTACAGGTTCTTTTCATTCGCCTATCAGGAAAACTGTCAGCAGTTGAAAATTTTGTAAGGAGAATGTAATGAGTTGTGAATCTGCAGAAGCCCGCAAAATGAACTGCAAGTATATTTTCATTTGTACACCATTTTAAGTTACTTCGCAAAATATTCAACAGGTTTTATTTAATTTTTATTATAAAGCACAACAAGACATGATTGGAGAATTATTTATACAAAACAAGTTTCTACAGAGATATAAAAATATCTACAATCTATAGTCTAGAGATAAATATAATATGAAAATACATAAGATATTAATTTGATTAAACTACATCAGATATTAATTTGATTAAAATGATAATGTGTTTGTTGAAGAGCAGATGCGAAAGTATTAAATCGAAGCTTGTTGCAGCAAATTAAAAGCAGAGTAAGACGTCCTTAAGATCTGTACAAAAAATAAAAATTTAATCTTTTAATTTTTTTATTGAAATCAATTTTATCTTATATGTTTTGTCACACGTGGTTATGTTATCCGAATTTACATACTCAAGTGTTCAAAGATAACGCAAATTTTCCATTGTAACAAAAAAATTAATCCTTTTTGGTTCTTTATCACAACGCGTCTTTGCATTGCATTTGTTAGTTCTTAATTAATTATTTGGTTATTTTTACGATTATTTGTTTCTGTTACACGTTTCCTTGTGGAATTAGTATTTATACCGCATGAATTATTCAATAGCACCGATATAACAATGTCTGATGTAAAATATTAAATAACTACATCCGCTTTGTAAAAAATATATAGTAGCAACAAATAAAAAAAATAGAGCTAATTTCAACATTTACGAATAAACATAGTAATAATAAGACATAAAATTCTATACATCTATACGTCTATATTGATGTCAAAGAGATCTTGTTTTGTATTTTAATTTTATAACTCGTATGTAAATTTAATTGATTTAATATTATTATGAAGGATAAAAATCATCTAGATATTTTAATACATGTAGGAGGTTGTGCAATACTCGCTAGTAAAAAATATTTAATAATTTAAGGCAAATCTATTGTAAACGGCTATTATATGTATTTAAAATACGCAAATGTAAAAAATACCATATTCTATATAATTCGTTAATTTTTCCATAATTCAAATATAGTCACACCGATGTCTGTTGTAAAACATTAAAAGCAGAATAGGACGTTTTCAAAATCTGTAAAGAGAAAAATTGACTGTTAAGAACTTGACCTTTATTTTGTTACTTCGGCTAAGTCAGATACATATGTAGTACCATGTATGCAACCAGTATGTGTTGCAAACTTACCCAAGTAAAAGTGTCAAGGGCCAAGCTGAAGATACCATGATAAGACAGTTTTAATTCTTTTTGACTGTTAGCCATTACGAATATCAGACTTCTCCGGTCTTGTATCGTAGCGGTTGTCCAATCGCTCGAATAAATAGCATCACCGATACTTCTACTCTATACATACACGACAAAAAATATTTTTATTTGTTTCTTGTAAGTTCATTTGAAGTAATTTCTACTTTGGCATAAAGTTATAAATCAATTTGACAAAAATAAAATGTGTTTTATGATTTCATACATTAGGGAAATGCAGGATAAGATAAACTGTGGAGTGGATTAGGACATAAAATGTCCTAATCACTAGATCTCATAGATATTACCATTTGTCAAGTAAATATAAAATTAATTTTTTTAACATTTTTTAAGCGTCTAAAAATTACATTGTTTTAAAGTCTCTTCTTGAGTAATTTATTAACGACCTATTTTTTCCAATAAGATTTCGTTTAACTTTAAATGATGTATTTTGAATAACTGAATTCACAAATCTTAATCAAATTAAAATTTATATTTCTTTATGGATATCTAAAGGTGACATTTCATGTTACCTTTATTAATTGCATTTTTTATAAAAAACTTTTTGAATAAATTAAAATAAAATAAATTTAATTGTCATACTGCAAATGAAAGTCCATTTTGATATAGTGTAAAATGGATAAATTAAATGTGTATTCTTATATGTTTTACACTTTGAATTTTTAAGAAATAATCATTGATGATATTCAATTGTCGTAAATAAAAGATTAATATCTTGATTAATCACAGTTTATTCTTTTACTTTTAGAAAGTGAATAATTTTTTTAATAATAAAAGATATAATTACGAGATAAGAGATGTGAAAGATGACTATGAGATTATTATTAATATTAATAAATCCAAATAATGCACAGATGATATAGTCCTTTTCACATAGACGATGCATTTTATCCTGCTTTCCTAATTCATATTTCACATATGTTACACCGAATTGCGTCTTAAATTCCACAGATCGGGTTTTAATTTCATAAATTATTATTTATTTCATAAATTATTATTTATTTCACCTTTAATTGCAGCTCGTTTCCATACCAGCAGTAGAAGAATATTTGAAATAGCAAACTACCGAGGTACAAAGTCAACGAAAGGAACTCAACGCTGAGAATCTTTGTCTGTGAAGAAAACTTAGTTCAGTATATTCGCGCTGTACTGCGACATGCGTTGCAAATTAAATATTTAGTAGTAACAATAATTTTTTTATCGACGATTTTCTATCTGTTATATAAGAAAATATATAAAATAATTCGAGAAATTTGCAACGCCGATTGTAGTCGCAAGAGATTAATCGTAAGGAATATCGTAAGGATTTTAGTTTACGCGACCTTGGACATTTGGAAAACATTGGCGCACAGGGTGATCATGCTGAAAATGAATAAAATCGTCACTGTCCACACAAACAACGACTGTATCCTGCGCACGATCTCGTGTACGTATAAGTGATGTCTCACGCACTCGCTGATCACCGTGCATTTGCTCGAATCGATTCGATTTTGCTCGGGGTGATCCTTGAAGATGTTCGACAGACGATAGCACAGCAACTCGATCTG
>VBVQ01006199.1:0-10076 GCA_011636635.1 Tetramorium simillimum | reverse complement strand
GACCTCGTCGACATCGCGTTGTTTTCGTCTCGGAAAGCTCTTTCAAACGAGCCCTCACTCAACCCAACATGCCATTTAAGATTTTTTGGCTCCCCCCTCCCCCCGTCCCACATGGTTGTGGAGATGGGTGTTTTTGTGGTTAAATAATAGACTTTGTGATCCCATTGTATCCCTATAAATTTCAATCCTATATTTCAAACCATTCAGAAATTATTTAGGTGGCCCCGAACTTTTGACGGTCACTGTAGAATATCAAGGAACTAATACAAAGTCTCTAGTAAGATATTTAGCAAGCAAAAGTTTTTGACAATATGAAGGATTAAGAACGATTAACTTTCCCTTTTGTACTATCTTTTATATTTAATATCTCTTTCACATTATCAAAAATCTCTTTTAGAGAATTTACTAAATATCTCATTAAAGGTTTTGCGTTTAAGACTAGTTTCAACTTCTTGGTAAATTTATTTCTCAGGTATACATGTATCTATCTATCTATTTAGAAAAATAAGATAGATAGGCACCAAGAAGTTGAAACAACCGGCCCCTAATATTTTGAATGTCTTGAAACAGATGTCTTATTGACATCTTAAACGTGATCTCTTAAAGATATCTAATTTAAGATATCTTTTTGATATCTATTACAAAGATATCTTTTTGATATCTATTACAAGATATCTTAAAAATGTTATCTTTTTGATAACTTTTGGAAGAGGTCTTTTTCTTCTCTGAAATCGACGCATGAGAACTCTTTTTGACATCATTATGTTGTCTTTTTGAAACAATTTTTAGATGTCCATATCCTGAGTAAGAGACCATTAAGAGCTCTTTTTGTTATCATCTTGCTGTATGGGTATAGAAACATTTTTATGCATATTTTTTGAGATTTTAGACTGACTGTACTAAATTCAAATTGTAATAACTTTTGAACAGGCCTCCTAAACTTTGCACGATGCTTTATTAATATAATACTTATCATCTGACAAAGTTTGAGGAATTTGTCATATTTTTTCTTCTAAGGGGTCATACAACCTTAAACAAACTTCGCGCGATCGTAATCACGTCGCTTGTCGGGACAGTTCCGTCAAGTGAACCTCCCGCGATCGTAGGTCGGTAAGGGTTACGATCCTCGCCGATGGATGCCGCCAGCGGTTTCACCGACCCCCCGAGCGCGGTAACTACTCAGCGGTTGCCGGGCAACCGGCAGTGCGAGACGCGACTCGTGTTCCGTCCGAAGGCGTGACGATGCGTTCAGGCGGCACCGGCGCGGTGGCGGTGGCGGTGGAGGGCTCCCGAAGTTGAATTTAATATACGTTCGCCGTCCAAGAATATCCACGCCGCGACCGCCTCGAGGACAGCCGAGGCGGCGGACACTGCGCGGCGAGTAGCCGTCCAAGCAACGTGCACGCGTACTCGCGATCGACTTCCTCAGTCAGTCGGATTGAACGTAACGTCTCGATCGGACGCTCAGCTATATTTCAGGCAGGAACGACTCCGTTTCGCCGCTTCTTGCCGATCGCTCGCTCGCGCGCGCGAGTGCACGCTCGGAACCGATCCGCGTACAAAAACGCCGCCGCGTCGGCGGCGGTGAGCTTTGGCTCTACCCTCCACCGCCACTTAACGACCGACCGACAAAGATCGGCCGCCGTAAACCGGTTCCGGCGGCGCAGGCACGGCCCGCGGGGCCTCCTCGTGCTCCTCGCGAGAGAATGCTCTGAACCGCGGCGAGAGTCTCGCTCGCGCGCGCGCGCGCGTACCGCGTCCACCTTCGGTTGGCTCCCGTTTGTCGTTCGCGCGCGGCGATAGAACACGCAACCGGCAAACGGCGTGCGCGCCTTGTGTGCTGCGTTCGCGTCGTGTCACGTCGCGTCGTGGCGAGTACGTGCGTGCGTGCGAGTGCATCTGGCCCCGTGTGAGAAGAAGACTGCCCGAGGAAATCGAGATCCGCACATCGCCGTCGCCGGCGCGGGATCATGGACGAGGAGGAGATCGACGGCGTCAAGTCGCCCATCAAGCGGCTCGGCTCCACGCGGAAGCTGCTCGTCTTCAACAGTGAGTTCCCTCTCTATCGAACATCTAACTCTTTCGTGACTTAGATCCCTGCGTATTTGCGAGAATTGTGAATTTTGATAGTTTCGTTTCTCTCCGTCGGATGTGCTCTCCGAAAATAAACATTTTCCGATAATCGATCATTACCCGCGTCAAAGCGATAACGACTCTCTCCCGAGAGAGACTTTGGCGCCGTGGCTTTTCTCAAGTATCGGCGAATTTTCGAGTCGTGGCAAATCGGATGTAAAAATAGCGGGAAATTATTCCACGATCTTGAATGTCATGGAAACTGAAACTTCCCACTTTGAGGGAGTCGTGTTGTCGTGGGAAAAAGGCACAGTCAAAGAGCCTTATTCGCGTGGGATAGATTCTGCCAAAATGCTGCGAATATGGGATGATAAAATGTATGGAAATATAAAAATTGCGATCCAATAAAATTAAAAATTTAAAAAGATGTTATTGAGGGAAAAAGTTGGTTTTATTTCAAATTAGCAATCAAGCATAACTAATACTCAATATGATTGCATAATGTTTTGAGTTCCAATATTAAAATTGTAACAAATTACTTATTATTATTAGACGGTTGATCAGAAATTGGTTTAAAAAAATTTGGTAGTTTTTCCTTGTTTTGCGATACTTTTTACAGGCTCTTCCTAATTCAAGCTTATATTCGGTCATTGCTTCTTCTTTCTTTTAAAAATCTGAAAATGAAGACTTCTCCTTTGAGAAATCAATTTTCACGAAGGATTCACAAAGATTATTTTATTTGTTAATAGATGCAATAAAGAATTACAATATATAATATATAATATATAATTATAATAATATGGAATTGATTGAAATTTTGACAGATAGATTTTTTCATGATAAAAAATGTCCTATGAATCTTGATACTCTTTAAAATGCCAGAATATTCTTTGAAAATGAAACAAAGTTGTGGTCATATTGGGGTCTCTAATTTTAGCATATTAGAATCTCTAATTTTAATAGGTGAAATCATTATTTGCTCCGCAAAGAGAGCAATCTCGAAGAAAAATAAACCGTATCTCCTTGCTCTCGTCGTAAGCAATATGCGGATTCTCACCGCAACGTTTGTTTTTTTTTCCTCGTATACTCCGCGTAATAACTCGCGTCATCTAGATAACGGTCTCAAGGGCGAGGTATCGTGTTTCGTGGATGATAACGAATTTCCAATTACCTACTTCGAGCGCGAGTCAAAACGAATCGCCGTGTCCAGTGAGTCCATTTCGGCGTATCATCGAGCACTCTCTCGCGCTCGTCGTGCCGTAATCCACTTCGCGAAGATTAACGAGCGCGCGATCCCGAACGTGCGAACAGGTGTGATTTGTTTGCCGACGAGGCATAATACGCAAAACGGCATCGGAATCCACCAATTTTCGCGTTGCGCGCGACGCGAAAAGAAAATGACGGCGAGCGCCTCGCGGACGGACAGTGCGCGATGCTGGGGTTTACGTAAATATGTCATTACGTCAAATCTGTCCGAAAAGTTGCAGACGGATGTCGAACCAAATTACCACGTTTCTCGACCTACGCGTTTCGCCGAGAGCGAGCCAAGCATAACCGAAGAGCGAAATGCATGAGCTTTTGACTTTTAGTCGGTGTTACGTAATTTGTCATCGCTTTATGTGCGCATATTAATTACTTCATATTATTTTGTTAACTTCTTACTAACAATCGATTTTTTTCACTCCGTTAACGGCTTTTTGGGCACGTAGTATAAAAAAATATGTCTCTTCTTTTGATCTAGACTACAGCATATTCAAAGCTTATTAAAATCGACGTGTGATACTTGAAAGAAACAAAAATGAGTTAGATCTGATAATAGTAACGCGGCCATCAACTTTTTAAAGAGAAACAATCCGATTGCACTCTACATTTCTTGGTTGCGTAAAACCACGCGGATTGGAATACATTAATGTCAACATTTGAAAACTCTGTTAAGGTAACAAATCTGTTACCTTTTAAATAAAATACGATGAAAGATACAATCGGCAGAGAGATCGTGTATTCGCGCGAGAAGTGTCCCATGTTTAAAACGCGCGAGACTCGCATATGGGGTGGTGAAATAAAAATTGGCGCTCGCAAGAAACGACAAATTCCACTCGAGAGATGCTTATGGCGGGGTATAGAAACTAGGCGATTTGTGCAAATAAACACACCGTTCCGCATGAGGAGAGGCGAAACGGGTCGTGCGTGAAGCAAAGCCGCGATCTTCGCCGGGATGTGAAGGCGATTCCTTATCTCGTGAAGGGATTTTTCTCTCGCGGTCCGCGTTCCATCGTCCGTTCATTTCACGTTATTCAATCATGCCGGATATCTCGCGAAACCGAACCGAAAGCTTCGTTAATCTTGAGTAACTTTTCAAATGGATAAAACGGTTTGGGATTAAATCGCTCCACACTAAGAGAAAAATACAGTTACTTTTCAATCCAGCGATAGTTTTATAATGTTTTCTAACAATAGATATAATTAACTTAACTATATGCGTCATTATGTTAACCATAATTGTCATTAGAAATACTATAAAATTGTGGATGGGTCCAAAAGTAAACTGTATTTTTCTTTCAGCGTATGAATTTACATTGCTCTTTTTCAATTTTAATATTTCAGTCGGTAGTTATTTTAACTCTTTTGTGATATCATCTTTTACCTCAATTAATCAAAGATAAAGCTTAGTTCGTGCTAGTGTTATTCGAATTATAAATTCACGATGTAATGCGGCATGGAAGATTTGCATCGTGATTCTCTATTCTTATGACATCATTAATGCTATGGAAAGCTAAATCGCGAGAACTCTAATGAATCATCGACTGGCGATTGCGGTTTGGCGATCTTTTACTTCGTACATTTTGATAGAATGTCCAGTAGAAGTGCGGGACGGTCCGCTAAACATGCTGCTTTCCAGAGTAATTTGCGTCTAAGCCGCAAAGAAATTGCACGTTCATTAGTTATCGTGAGCGTGCCGCCATTGTCGCTGGTAGAAACACAGTGAGAGGCGATCAAGTGCAAACAGTTGCACCACTATTGGAATGCCGGAGTACGTACGAAGGCTGCAACGCGTGCAGCCAGGCACTCCTAGTCGAATCGCTCTCCCGGATCACATGTTGATTCAAACTCGGCTCGGGAGATCAAATATTCCGCGTACAATACGTACGACGCAGTCGCGTCTGTGAGTGCAAAATTTGCTCTTCTGGATAAATTAATTACAAAGATTCGTGGATATAACGTAGATACCTCAAATAGGTTCTATCCGGAAGTTAGTTTTATTTGATATTACAACAATGATTTTATATGTATTTCAGCTTGTAGTCAAGAAGTGGAAGCTGGTTTACGTCAGTTCTTAAAATCTTAATCATCATATTCATACGTCTCATTCATCCTTCTACACTTTCCTGATATAACCGTCCTCTAGTACCTTGAATATCTCTAAACTTAACCCTTTCCTCGTCGTACTATTTTTCTTAACACGAGTCGACAAGTGAGGTCTCGAGAGATCCTCGTATAAAAAGAATCAATTTATAGCTTTTACATCGAGAACTCAAATATTTTCTTTGTCTGTATTTTTGAAGTTTGTATTTTATTTAAAAAAATGTGTTTTACTAAACATCGGTATCTTTTAAAGACATTGGAGAATTAAACTTAACCCATTTCGTCCCAAATGTCCACGATTTTTTCTAAACTTTCAACGCTCTAACTTTTTACATAAATGTCATAGAAAGAAAACAGAAAATGGCATTTTTTTTATAGTTTGAAGCCTCTTTTGAATGCCATTGTCGGAATTGGCCTACGAGTTGATTGGAAAAAGTTGTGACTCTTTTTTCCAAAAAAGTATCAAGTTTTTTGTCTTTTTTTTTTCAGATATACCATATTTTGGACACGGAAAAATTATGCCCGACCATTGCAAGTGATACATATTGTGGAATTTTTATCTACTCTTTCAAACCTCGTTGGAATTTTTTTAAAATTTAAGATGGCGCAGTCAAGATGGCGCTCTATCTCAAAAGATAGAAAAAATCGTGGACATTTGGGACGAAATGGGTTTTATCTGTTTCCACATTTATACAGTCTCGTTTCCTTACTATGATTCTGTTTCTTTTATTTTTTTTCTTAATTTCTTTATCCTTTATTTTTTTCTTCCTTTTTTTCGATGATTTCTTTAAAGTTATTTTTCTCTTCTTATCTAGTTCATTATTCCAAATTTTATTTAATATTCTCTCTTTATTTTGTCCTAAATTTTGAAGTCAATCTCTTGAAATTTTCGCATTCTTTTATAAATGCTTCATATTATTTTTCCTTTATTCACAGAAAATATATATAATCCTATCCTATCCTATCCTATTCTGTCCTATCTTCTTCCTCCAGTCAATATTTGTTCTTTTCCATATTCACCATATCTCAGTCTTGCTAAAACTCTAATTCATTTTCCTTTTTCTTTTTTTCCTTCCTATTCTTTGTTTTTCCAAATACCTAGGCCTTAAAATTACTCTATTTACATCTTTATGCTTTTTGTTATATTTTTGCTTCCCTTATTTTACTTTCCTCTAATTGTCTTTGTCCATGTCTCTTTCTCTCCTCATCAGTTTCTTTGTCTAAATTTCTCTTTCCTCATTTTCTAGATTTTTTATTGTTACAATTTCCTAACTGCTCCATTATAGTACATTTCCCTCTCTTTTCCATATTAGTCTTTCCCTCCTTTTTTTCTGTCCAACATCTTTATCTTGTATTTTTTATTCCTATTATCTTTTCTTCATGTTTTCTCAACGCAAGTTTTATTTAATATATTGAAACGGAAACATCTTCTAAGTAGTGTCGGTAAAACTATGAATAGATCATAGAAATCGAGATTCATATTTAATTACACTGTTCGACAAAATTTGACATTTTTTTTGTAACAAATGTGAATAATCATTTTCATCGTATTTTTGCCTGTTGAATACAAATTCGTTATCTAAATTTGGTTATCCCGTCACAATTTTGAGAAAAATGGCATCAAAGTGGCAAAAATGACGATTTCGAGGGTTTTCATGACGTTATAGCACCGGTATTATTTTTCAAATTTTGTTCATGCCATTTGAAAGTGTCAACTTTTAGCTTTAAAATGCATTTTGTTTCGTATCGATATCATTTTTCCTTTTCGAAATATAATAATTTGAAAATAGCTCTTTTTTCTACATATGAAAGACACATGCAAAAGACATTTTATTCTATCTTAATACAGCATTATGTGCAAAATAAGATAAGCTTTTAGACTTAAATAATATAATAGGTGTCCATCGCGTATGCATCCTTCACTATCATAAACATATTACTTCGTGTATAGTCTCTGATTGTTACACAAAACTCAAAATATCCTGAACATGAAATATTATATCGAAACAAAACAAAATGCATTTTAAAACTAAACGTTGATACTTTCGAATAGTAGAAACAAAATTTGGTGAAATCGTCAATTTTGAATTGTTCAATTTTCGAAATTATTATTTCTGGCTACTTTGATACCATTTTGTTTAAAATTGTGAAGTGACAGCCAAATTTGGATAACGGATTCGTGTTCAGCAGGCAAAAATATGTTGAAAATGACTATTCACATTCATCATATTATAAAAATGGTGTTGGTCAGTGTTATTGCAGCTGAACATTTAATTCTGAGAATTGAAAATTCGCCGAATTTAACTGATAATTGAATGCATGTTATAACAAAATTCCCATTATTAATTAGCAAATGTATCATATGTATATCGTCTCACAAATGTTTCCATAAAAATCTGAACTTCTACATCGAGATTAATCACGTGTCTGATTCTTTCACCGTATTCAATGATTGATCGCTTTAACGAGCGTCTATCGCCTCTCAACGTAACATGTTATTTCAGCTTTCAATTTCATGCTTGTTTTTGTATATTTAATCAAATACTTTATTCGTAAATCGAGGCTTTCCTCGTTAATCGAAAGAAAACATTCCGCTTATTTTTTTCTTCAACTTGATCACTCAATGGACTTGCCGAGCAATCTCGTTTCTCATTAACATTATTGATACAGCTGCAGTTTTAGAAATGCATATATGCATAGATTGCTTTCGCAGGCCAGAGGGAAAAAGACTTTTATCCATAATAGACAGGGATAATATATATCACGCGACAGATGAAACTATTTTCTCCAGCATCACGTAAGCTACTCGGACTACTTTGATAAAACTTCACGCAAAGATTCCCGCTTTTTCGCAGATATATTAATCTATTGGGACTTTCTAATCGCACATTGGCGTAGGCGGTCAATTTAATTCCTATAACAGGCTACGTCGGCGAGATTTCACGCAGCAGCGCGTATTGCAATGCAGATATTCTTCGCGACCTCATTATGAAATATCTCAATATCCATTAATGTCGCACTGGAAATAATTTATAGCGAAAATAACTGCAGCTTTTCGTAAAAATAGCGCAATGCGAAAAACGGCGTACAGAAAGAAATAAAGTTGCGAATAACAAAAAAGTAAAAAAAAACTCCTTTGTGTGGAATAAATATTAATGCGCGATTTATTTAGAGGAAGCTTATTGTAGGAAAGCATGAAAGAGAGAATAAATGAAACGGAGGAATGGTTTTAAAACTCGATGTAAATCAAGTTCCGCTTCTTGGCTGTAAAGATACGCTAAAGTGAATAAATTATTAATCAATCGAATAATTTATTTCGAATTGAGCCAACCGATCTAATCATTTTCTCATCTAGTTTTCGCAGAAAAATCTCTGGAATCATCGTGTTTTTTTTGCTGCTTCGTAGAAAAATAGTGAGAAATTTCGGGGAAATTTCGGACATGGTGTATCACATCGTTATAACAGCGCGATATTGAAACTGTCGAAAGCACAGATCCGACGACGAATTTATTGTACTCGCGGTCGTTCACAGGGCCCTTCTCCGTTACCTGGCCGAACCTTTCGACCCTTCCAATGAGATAAAACGAACGCTTTCCGGCCTGGCCCTTGCCACCGTGCCGGCTGGTAAGCGTAACCACACACGCAATGTGCGTGCACACAGTGCACTCACACGCGTATATGCATAAACGTGCGTACGGAAGAAAACAGGAGAACATCGAAAGGGAAAGAAAGTAGTGAGGCCTCGCGTTGGTATTCACAGCTCATTTCGACGCCGTGTTTGGGACTAAAAATAGTACTTCATTGTAAATATTATTCACCCAATGCAGATCGATTAATTAGCATAAACACGAAGCGAGAATTAGAAACTTTCGAACTATCGTGTATAACTGGCGTGTATAAAGCAAACCTATTTTGTATCTTATGTATTTACTTTATTTGTTATTTATTTATTTAATTTTACATTTTTATTCAAACGTGCTCATTCAAAGTTTCTAAGGTTTATTCATATTTAATATTTATCTAATATTATTTATTTAATATACCCATACAACAAAATGTCTAAAAGATGTCTAAAATCTTTAAGACGTCTTATGACCCGATTTTAGACATCAGGATTTTAGACGTCTTTAAGACGTCTTATGACCCGATTTTAAACATTTTGTTGTCTGGGTAATTATTACTCTCACTCGATTACTTATGTCCATTTTTGCACCAATGCAGATTAATTATAATCTCGATTCTAGTTCTAAGAAAACGATAAATAGTAAGTTAAATCGAGATTAAAGTTAATTTACATTGGTAAAAATGACATTAATGATATTAAGGACATTAATGTATTTCAATCAAATTATAAATAGAAAAAATAGGTTTTAGTTCTTTTAATTGTACGTTATAAATTGTTTCCTTTTTTTTCTATTAAGGCTCCTGGGTACCGACCGCGGCCATCTGAAACGTGACGTCAGAAGCGAGGAATTACTTGAAATTTATGTTACAACTTACTGTCAAATAAAAAGATATCTTGATGAAAACACACTGTAGATCACTGTAGCACACTTGTAAAATGTGCAGAACACTGTTCTTAAAAACACTATATGTAAAATGACATAATACAGAGCGAAGTCACATACATAACCAAACAC
>VBVQ01006198.1:0-10064 GCA_011636635.1 Tetramorium simillimum | reverse complement strand
ATATAAAATTAAATATAAACTGTGTCAGAAATGAAAATCTAAAGCTTTATAAAAAAAACTGTTCAAAGAAAATGATTATCTTTCAACAAGAAAAATGCATTAATATCAATAATACATCAAAAACAATGAACAAATATTTTGAAGGAAACGACGACTACTTTTTATTTTCTTGGCAATTTCAAAGTTCAAATTTAACTCACGTAAAACATTTGTGAAAGGAATTATATCGCCAAATTAATGACACATAAAAATGTAGCTTATAAAAGCTTTACAATAAACAAAATGCTTTACAATAAACAAATAACACTAGTAAAAATAATAATTAATAAACTTAGATATTTTTTAGATATTATAAAAGCTGAAGAATTCAAATTTGCATTAATTTATTCATTGTAAAATAAGATAATAACTTGTAATGTCAACTTATATTTTCCATTTCTTCATTTCTTGTTTCAAACATGTCTTGTTACAACCTTTACATTTTCTATTAGCACTGACAATACGATAAAAAAATGTGTATTTTTGTTTTCAAACGTATTAAAATCATATGTAGAGAAATGTTTTATTCTCGATTTTTTCAGATTATTAATAGAAAATTAAATGTAAACTGTGTTAGAAATGAAAATCTAAAGCTTTATAAAAGAACTATTCAAAGATTATCTTTCAACAAGCAAAATATACTCAACAAGAGAAATGTGTATTTTAAAAAATACTAAAAAATATGTCTTTATTATAGAAAAATTCTACATTACTATTACTATTGGTTTCGCTTATTTACAATATAGCGTTTCAAATAAATACTGACGCAAGTTACATAGCCATTTAATAGATTTAGAATTATTTTTGTATCCGAAAGCATATATGAGAAAGAGAGAGAAAGAGAGACACATAGGACACACACATACATACATACACACATATATACATACACACATATATATATGTACATATATAAAATATGATATACACATACACGTTTATGTGAGCGTGAGTGTGTTTAATAATGTGTGAAATTGTATTGCATGGGAGATAGATGTTAACTCTTGCACATATGTTACATTTGGAAGGTACAAATTTAAGGTAGCTCACTTTTCACTCTATGCGTGATCTCGAAATCACGTAAATGTGAAATAATGAGAGTAGATAAGGGGGATAAGAGGGAAAGTGTGATAAATAATAGAAAAGCGGAGTAAGATTCGACTGTATTAATAATGAGCACTAATGGCGGCGTTAGTCATTAGCATTAGATGTAACAGCCATAATATGTATTGTCACGGTTTCTCGCGATAAGATCGGCTGTAAAAATCGACATGTGGTGAACTGACGTTTAGTGGGGTTAATCCGCGAGTATTTGTATTATGAGCAATTAGTCGCGTACAAACAGCAATACTTTCAAATATTTCCAAGCTTTATTGCAAGCAAACAAGACAGGTAGACGAATGGTAAATCTGACAAGGAAAGGGCGCCTCGTGTAGCTACGTTTGCACAGAATCCAGGTTTAAATAAAAAAAATGTACATATCAATATCAAATGTAAATATAATGTTATAATTTTCTGCATTTCATATTTTATTTTATATTTTACATATATATTTTATATTTCATTTTGTTCCATATTTTATTATATTCTTACGTGGTATAAAAGCTCTTCTCAAAGATGTCGGAGGATTCCAAATAGATTTTTCACGCTTTTAATTTTAGAAAATTTATCCTATAGAGAGAATACGTAAAATTTTATACATTTAACTATACCCAAATATAGCAGGTAATCGTTATGAACTTAAAAAGGATTCACATTTTTAAATTCTCTATGAATTAATGTAATCTGTTCGAAATAAAGTAAAAAAATTCTTTTTCAATAATTTAAAAAAATTTCATGGAAATATGCCTTCATGACCTTCTAAAATTCTTCTTGTCTCCGAAAAAGACCTCAAATTGATAATATAATTGTGAATTCTTTTTGAACACTTAAGAACAAAACTTTTAGAACACTTTTACAACACTTTTAGAACAAAAATAGGATGAGGAGGGGGGAGGGGGAGAATAATTTATTTCATAATTCGGGAATTCAAAAAGATTTCTTTTTGGATTCTCCGTGCTATCCGAGTATTTTAACCGCGTAAGAAGAAATCGAAATCCACCTATAGTGCGAACTCTCGCGAGCGTGGAATCGACAAGAAAGAGCGCTGCAACGATCTGAGACACGTGTTGAATGACCGCGTGAATGGCGTGTTTCGCAGTATCCCCTAATTACCCTTCTCGCTCGCGTACAACCGAAATCTCCGTGAGACTCTCGGCCGCGCGCGCGAGCCTAAACGCGCGAGCAAGCGCGGTGGAGAAGAGGAAGGAAAAAAAAAATTGTGACGGCCGACGTCTCAATCCCGAGGCGAGCGAGCCGCCGATCGATGCGCACTTGCGCAACAGCCAATCGCCTCTAACGAGATTCCACCGTTTTAATTAACGAGCGCGCGAGCCGGCATCGCTCGCGCGCTCGCTCGCTCGCTCGCGGTAATCACGCGAGACGAAGATGAACGACGGAGGACGCTCCGCGGAGCGTCCTCCGATGAACACATCGCGGCGCGCACGTACGTACGTACCGTACGCACCGGTGTGCAGATACACGGTGTCGGTAGCCGTTTCATCTTACAAACGCCTGCGCGGCTGCCGATGTCGTTTCCGTTTCGCGTTCTCATCCTCTCGCAGGTACACCTGGTAGCGAGGAAGAAGTGTGCGCGAGACGAAATCTCAAAGAAATTAATGATGTAGTTTTCTTTTTTCGTTCATTCGTTTATTCCATTTTTTTTTAAATGATGGAACATGCAGCGCGTTTTAATAAAATTGACGTACAAGACATAAATTAAAGAGACTTGTGTCGATTTGTGTTTATTTCGATTTCTCTGAGAATTAGTTTAGTTTTTTATTAGGAGATTTAAAAGATAAAATTCTTGTTGATAGTCATCATTAAAAAAATTCTTATTGCTTTCTTTCAAATTTTTTAAGATTTGTAGTTTGTCTTTGCAATTTTTGTAGATTATACGTTTAAATTTTTTTAAAATATTAATATATGTACATGTAATGTCTTGTTTATCTTGTGCATCACAAATAAATCTATTATTTCTATATTGTATAAAAAAACTGTTTAAAAAATGTTTTAATTAAGCTTCTTAATTTTATAATGACATTTTATATACACTACTCAATAAAATTATTGTATACATAAATTTATGCAAAATTTTGCATAATGTGAAACAAGCATAACATTACGAAAAATTATCGCATTTTAATTTGTCAAAAAGCATTTTAAATCTTAAAACTTCTTTCAAATGCTTTTTGGCAATTTCATTTATGTTTTTTTTCTCACGAAACGATACAATGATAAAACGTGATTCTTAAAATAAAATTTTTAATACAACTTTGTTGCATTATATCTGCTGTGAAAAAAATCGAAAAGACTTTCTATTACTTGCATTTTTTAACAGAACCCTTTCCATTTAATATAAGGGATTGTGGAGCATTGTGCGATTTTTTGACCGAGTTCTCGAGGTTTGAATAAAAAATGGTCACTTTGATTTTATCAATAACCCTCTTTTCTCTCCCAACACACTCACACATACACAAACACACAGGATACAAAAAATGCGACCAGCAACCTTTCCGTGTGCGTCGAGTATTGCTAATGTTGGCGGTAATTGATTGAAAATGTATAGGTATAAACTTTGAGACGCCATGATACCGCAAAAAGAATCGTACAACAATTTTTGTTTTAATTTGTAGATAAAAATGTGTATTTTACAATGATTATTATAAAACTTGTGAAAACATTTTTTCCAGCCCAGAAAAATGCAATTTTTTTGAAGACGTAAGACGTTTTTTACATACTGCTTAAACTTGATTTCCTGACATAAAAAGTAAGGTAAAAAAACAATAACAGCATTCGAAAGGACGAACTTTCAGCTTTTCAATGCTTTTTTGTAGAATGTAATACATTGATTTTTTCACGAGTTATAAGTGATCAAAATCAAAGTGACCATTTTTTATTCAAGCCTCGAGAACATGGTCAAAAAATCGTACAATGCTCCACAACCTTTTAAAATAAACGGAAAAAATCTCTCGTGATAAGATGCAAATAATAGAGTCTTCTCGATTTTTTCTACAGCAAGTGCAACGCAGTAAAGTTGCATTAAAAATTTTATTTTGACGGGTCAAGCTGTTATTGTGTCATTTCATGAGAAAAAAATTGAAATTACCAAAAAGCATTTGAAAGAAGAACTTTCAAGCTTTAAAATGCTTTTCGAAAAATTAAAATGTGATAATTTTTCGCAGTGTCATGCTTGTTTGAAATTATGCAAAATTTTGACATGAATTTATCTATGCGATAATTTTGTTGAACAGTGTATAAGTGACCTTTCTTGCATCTTAATTTATTATCAAGATCATTATAGTAGCATCATTTTTTTAATGGGGTTATATTTTTTTATTAAATATTTTATTTAGTCTTATCAAAAGGAGTTAAAAAAATGTGTGGCGTATATATCATTGAAAATGTACAAATTCAGAACTTAAACATTAAGGAACACTGCGCAAATTACATAAAGTGACAGTGTTTTTAAAAATGTATTTTTAATTAAACTAATATATGTTCTTAATTAAAGATTCAAAGTAAGCTCTCTAAAATGAATAAAAAAATATAACACAAGCTACTATTTATTTCACAAATTCTTCGGACAAACTTATTTTTTGTTCTTTTGTTTTATTCTTATGTATTAACAAAGAACATACGTAATATATGTTATACATTTTTTAAACTCCTCCTGACAAGACTAAATAAAATATTTCATAAAAACTAACATTTAAAAAATAATGTTATTTACTGCAATTATCTTGATAATAAATTAAAATGCAAAATAAGTCATTATAAAAACAAAGAAGCTTCCTTCAAACTGGTTTTTGTTTAAACAGTTTTTTTATATATTGAATAATAGAGAATAGAGATGCATAAGATAAATGCCTTGCATATATACATATATAAATATATAAATTTTACAGTTTATAAAAAAAATTTTTTAATTTTATAGTTTTAGCTTCTCAAATCTGGATTTCAACTTTAAATTTGAATAGCACGAGCTATCCCTTTCTTTACGATTACGATACTCATACTTGGGAATCCCTAATGCCCTGTCTACACTGGAGGATGATCCTACTAGTGGCTCATTCGACTACTCCTTTTTATGACTAGACTTAGATATGATTTTTGACGGATGTCTACACTATGTATTCGGATGAGCCACAAGTAGGATTATCCTCCAGTGTAGACACAGCATCAAGGACCTATTTCTCGCAAATAAATTCGCGAGGAGTCATCGCAACCGTCGAGGATTTCGGGCAGATATTTTTCTCCCTGCGTTTCGGCTCTGGATTCTCACAGGTGTCACAATTTTCGCTGTCCTTTTGGGTGGCGACGTAACCGTTGAACACAGTTTCGCTTTTAAGGGGGAGTTATAGTGCGATTTGTAGACTTATTCACGACCAGTAGTGCCTTTCTGGAATTTAAAACAAGCCGCACGAAGGACGCACAGAACCGCGATCCGGTAGACGAAGAAACCATTCGATTCGTGTAGCTTGTATCGCCTACATGTCGCGTAATCGATACTTTGAGATTTTCATCGGAGAAAATAGAGAGAGAAATTACGATATGATTATGTATGGTTATTTATAGGATTAAAAGCTGAAGATTTATATCGAATTAAACATCAAACATGAAATATAATATATATTTAACTGCCTTTTATCTCGATAAAGATATGATTTCATACTTAAATTATTAAGCTATTAAACGTTAAAAATTCAAGATTTATTCGATAGCCAAGATTTATGCGACGGCCACCAGCAACGTGTTCAAGAAGAGAAAAAGCAATTTAATTTTATTACAGCTCATACAGCACCAAACAGTTACATTGTAGCAAAATTGCTGTAAGATTGCAATCTTATTATAACGTAACGTAAGTTTTGTAAGTTTTGTGCTATATGGGCAGATAGAATAACACATTTGCTATTGGAATAATCTAGATAACTTAAATTATTATAAAAATAAAATTGTGTCTTATTAAATTGCTATCAAATTCTCCTGCTTCCGAATAGATATTCTAAAACTGCGTGTCTTGCGAATTACATTCACATGAAATTAGAAAATATTATAAGTTTATATATATATTTATATTATAATATTATATATGTAAAGTATTATTAGTTCATATATATAATTACATTAATATCTTTTAAGATGTATTACAATTTCTCTGTTTAGTCGCAATTCTAGACTCGCATCTCACATTTCGATACAGTTATGTAATTGTAAGATGTATATAGTTTTAACGAATTATTTAGTTATATTGTTGATTACTGTTAACGTCGTGTTTCGACATTAGGCACTCCTTGTAGATGAAATGTAGTCAATAAAGGCCAGTATTGTACCAGCTGTTAACATATACATGCGTAAGAAATCGTTTTATCCCGTACATGCTTATTGTATTTATTTCATCACTTTAGCCAAACGTACATCTAATATGTTAAATGTTGCTAAATAACGATGTGAAACAAACCTGTAAATAAACGATCGGCATATTTTGTGAGAATGGGACCGGAGCCAGTAAGTACTCATTTGTACACTGATGTATAGAAATTATATAATAATAAAAGGAAATATTTTTTTACCACTTGAGATCTAATATGATCCGTTTAAATAAAACACAAGTCTATTCCCTTAATATAAGATACATATTTATAAATTATGATATATCATCATCTATCTTTCCGTTACAGAATGCCGTGGAGGAATTGAAATAAGTATTACTCGAGGATTTGCATCGTTCGATTCCAGAAATAATTATATGAAAGTTTTAGGAATCCAACTCGCATTGACTATGGAACAGGTCTCGAAATGGCATTCCTCATGTTCCTCTATTGCATATGTTCAAGATAGGCGTATTTAAAGACAGTGATAACATTGCTGTTGTAATAAAAGTGTTTAATAGGTACTTTAACTTTTAATAATCTGGTTCAATAAATTATGGTCTGTTTCATCTTCTAAAATTATTTAATCGTTTAAATAGTTTTCCTTGGCTTAAAGGTATCTGGAATTGGTGCGCAGACTTCAACTGATATATCGTATGGAGCCAGCAGGTAGTCACGGTGTTTGGAGCTTGGACAATTATCAATTTGTGCCCTTCATATGGGGAAGCGCACAGCTCATTGGTACTAACTTTTGTATACATTTTTCCATATATTCTTTATCAGTAATACAATACAACAGTTTAGAAGATGTTTTACTACTTATAGTAATATAGAATCGTCAGGAATTATTTCCCGTGCTTTGAACGCTTCTCGGGTGATTGGCGCTACCGCGCTGCCCGTAAGCAGGCGCGCTCTGTTTACATATACCATGGATGTAAGAACACATACGTCCATGATATACACATGATTCGCACATAGACTTATAAGATAGACTGCGTATTCTTATGGGCCAGCTTACGCCGGGACCAAAGGATATATATAGTCTGTAAGTCGTGCTTGATCCCTTAGGAAAATTTACTTAAAATATTTTAAAGTTACTTAAAGTATTTTAAAGTATTATAAGGTATACTAGCAGTAATAATAGTATACTAATAATATACTGACAGCCGAACGTTAACTTTTCTTTAAGTTCCCATACAGCACAATACTTGCAGTTATATTACAGCAATGCTGCAACAAGATTACAATCTTGCAGCAATATTGCTGCAATATAACTCAAGTTTTGTGCTGTATGGGTTATTAAACTCAATAAAAACTTTATAAGCAAGTCGCAAATATACTTTAAATTTACTTTTAACAAAGATATCCACAAACTCGCAGAAGTTCGGTTCACGCCGCTAGGAGTTACAAGAGTTATTCGTTTTCTCGTAAATAAAGTTCGCTTCGGAAACTATATAAATAAGCTTAAAGTTCTCAAAGCACAACGCTTTTTCGTGTATGTGTGCTTCGAAGCATTCTTCTCTAAAGTATTTATAAAGTGTATTATTAAGATATTTAAAGTAATAACTTAAAGTATTAAAATACTTAAAGTTTTATTTGAATTAATCAGAAGTTTATTAATAGTAATTACATGAGTTAACTTAAAGTAACCTTTAAAGTATATTATAGAAATACTTAAAGTTGGTTCGAAATCATTTCCAGTTTATCAATAATAATTTCTTTGGTAAACTTTCTAGTTTATTTTAAGGGTTTTTAAGTAAATTTTCTTAAGGGGAAGTACACGTGATTGAGTCACGCGATAGAAAAGCTACTAATACATTCACCGTTTAAAAATTCGTAATATATTTAACATAATATTCGCCATAAATTTCTTTTGCAATATATTGAACTTTTCTTATCATCCGACAGAAAAAAAGTTCGACATTCGGTGCTCAGCGTAGTCAGCGTTCAGCGCTTGGCGGCGCTCGGCGGCCATTGCGCTAGAGTGCGCGGTCACCGCTGTCTCAGCCGTTGCTGTTTCAATCGTCGTTCACCGCGCGTTGACCGACCGTCGAGCACGCAGGTAATGAATATTTGTGTACCGAAACGCGATTCAGATTTTACCAATACGCTTCGCAATTCGGCCGTCGCGAGTGCGAAGTCAACGGATCGCGCAATTTAAGCCTCTATCAGACTACGGATTGAGATTAGATTGAAATCAGAATATTAGCTTTGTTCTGATTGGTCAAATTTCAATCTAATCTCAATCTCAATCCGTAGTCTGATAGAGGCTTTATGTGATGCGCAATTTACCTGTGTGAGTGTCGCGAGTGAGCGTGCATTTTCGAATGATTCCACTTGTTTACTTGTTTCAATTGGTCGCTGCGTTGACTCGCGTTGTGTCGCGCAGTATCGGTACGAAGTAGTTGCTGTTCGGATATCTCGGTCGTCGGGTTTGAATAGTGCGCAGTGGTGCGCAGAACGGCAAGATAAGTCGCGAGGGATCGTTTATCGTCGTCGGGATTCCTCTGAAACATCGCGGCTCGCAGCTGCGATCGCAAAGTTGGGAAACCGTGCCGTGCTCGTGCCTGTGCTCGTGCTTTATGTCCGCACGCGCGAGACGGAGAGAGAGAGAAAGAGAGAAATTGCGTCGGGAAATCCCCCGTGTCAACGGGAGCAGCGTCGGCAGCGACGAGGGACAGTCCAGGTTGACCATGGATAAGAACACGGACGGCGACAACCTGAATCTTAATTGCGACGGGCTGTCGATCGCCAAGGACGAGACGTACGACACTCGCAGCGACACTCGCAGCGAGCTTTCCTCGTGTGACGACAACAAGCGCAACAGGAGAAATCAAAGTAAACGAGATAGATCCAGAAACTCCAAGTCCTCCAGTTTTGAGGCACGCCAGTCCGAGGGGAACGAGGGCACTACCTTGAGCAACAACTATGGCACCAAGTTGAATCAAGAGACGCGGTAGCGTCTCCCGTCAAGTATGTTTTAAAACAGGCAAAAGTTCTTTTAAGACGTAAAGTACATAAAGCAAAACATTTTTTCGTAATTGTAATGAGACATTATACAAGCGAGACGCTATACATTACAACAAGCGAGACGCTGCAGCGTATCATTTACAGGAAAGAAGACGCTTTTCAAGAAAGAAATTAGTGTTATTTTCAAATAAATCGATATTATCAAAAAATGTATATATTGATCAGGAATGTAGATTTTTACAACTATAATTATACAACAATGATATACATAACTGCACTTAATGCAAAGATATGAAATATGCATGCAATTTTTTCCACGATTTATGTCATTCAGATACGTCGTCGTCGTCGTCGTCGTCGTCGTCGTCGTCGTCTTCGCAAAATTTCTTGTCCCCTTTCCCTATTTTTTCTTATTTTTCAACAAATAACGTAATATAAGTGAAAAAGATTATTGATTATTGATCTGAGGACGGATTACAATCCCCACGAAGGTGATTCCATAAGGGTTGATGCCAACCCTTCACCCTTCACCCTTTTTCTTTAAGAAATGGTTAAAATTTTCGAATTTTAGTTAAGGGTCAATTC
>VBVQ01006197.1:0-10080 GCA_011636635.1 Tetramorium simillimum | reverse complement strand
ATATAATATATAAACTTTTCAATTTTCGTGAATCTATGCAAAAAGAATATCACAAAAGAATTTAAATAGAAACTTTAAATTATAAAAATGTTAATAATTCTTTCATTTATACTTGTCAGTTTGTCTTATAAATTTTCAAACAACTGATGTATCTTATAATAAAAATTCTATCATATAATATTCCAGGATTAAATTAGTACTAGTTTATTTTGACCCATTTTAAAATAATAAATTTACGAGAAATGTTTTATTTGTACTTGTAATATTCTTGTATTTTTTATTTCATAGCTTACATATATTTATATGTAGGTATTTCTAGTTTTTCTGATATAATTTTCATAAATCTATTATTTCGCAATAAGATATAAGATAATTCAATACTTATGGTTACTTATGCGCAGCAGCGAAGTTCAATTACGTTGAACTAGATATACAAATATATTCAAATTATCAGAGAGCTCGAAATAATGAATAATGCCAAAAGTAGTAATTATTGTATGTACATAATAGATCGATTTCTCATCAAAATAATAAATAAATACTCACCTTATGGTCACTCCGCCGACGCCTGATGTCTCCCAGTCCTCCTTTTCTCTCGTATCACTGTTGTTTCTTCATATCACTCACACTCACACTTTTATATCCACTCGCGAAACTTTTATATTCTACCGTTGTACCAATCGCGCAGTATTTCGTATGACTTTTTCGTATTTAACAACTCGCTATATCACACAACTTTCTATTATTTAAATTATTCATTTTTACGATTCGTGTGTTACTTCGTATTTTCAATCTAAAAAACGATAGGCAAATTGCGTTTAATCCTTCGTCGCACTAGTTTTCACGAATCGATGCAAAGTGGAATTTTGAAGTATGTCAATATAAAAAATTAATTTATATATTTTGGAAATAATATTTATTTAAATTTGTAAATTTTAAACGTCAAAGTTGTATGTATTTTATTATGAAAAAAATGCGTTTTACTAAATATCGGACTTGTAAAAATTCCGCACAACGATTGGAGGATTAAATCGGAGAGAAACGTAAAGCGCGATACATGTTCAAAATAATAAAAAAACTTATTATGAGCATCATTCTACATGTTTCGGGTAAACTACAACTCTCGTATCGCTTCGATTTCTGCAACGAATAAATCGTATGAAGTACCTATTTACTTCAGCAAATAACCATTGCCCCGGCACGCTTACACGTTGGTGATATGCGGGAGTTAATTAGTCGTGCGTTAATTGTAGAGACAGATCGCATTCGACATCCTACTTGTCGCGATCGCGTTTCGAGAGGTAATACAACCGTACGTGGAGCAGCTCACGCCGCTACCTGCTTGCTCGAACGTCGTCGTATGAATGATAACGCGGCAACCTTGCGTAAACACAATAGCACGCAGTACGCCGTGCTCAAAACAAACGAGCGCCGAACGTTACCGCATGTATTATGTCGGCTTAAAATATTCAGTGCGCAATAAAATTAATACACGTAGAACTCGTTATTTCCTATAGTTTAAATTACTCAATACTAAACAACTGATATATATGTATGTATATTACGGGTTTTTCATTCCGCTGAATTGTATATTACGTTGTTCTCACAATCCAAGAACATCAAATAAATTACATTTAATTCGACAAAAATTTTAAAGCGGGATAAGAAAAACATTTAAATTCAAGCATCTGCTCCTATGTGATAATTTTGACAGTTCATGTATACCAAGACGCGTGGCTTCGTGGTCTACGAATGATCGGTAAAGGTTCGTGGTTTGATTCCGGCCAGACTCGCGATTTTTTCCTACGTGGGTTGAAGAGAATCAGTCTGTGTGGTCCGCAAAAATTTAAGGAGATTTATTCTCTCCTAGATTAATGTGGAAGAAGAGTTAAAGGCTGACTGCGCAAAGGTTTACACCCGATCTTACAGCCTAAAGAGGCATCAAATAAAAATGGCACACTAAGCCTCGTGTCCGACAACACGAAGTTGTCATCCAATAAAAAAAGGATAAACTCCAGAAAAAATATAAAAAAAGTTAAGAAAAAGAAAATCAACCAAAGGCGTCGTTTCTTTGGCTGTTGATTCTCTGGGCTCCCCACTTGTTTTATTGCAAGGTGCTTTAGCCCTAATGGGAAAAAAATCTACTGTGTTAGATTCAGACTTTTCCATCTCCCGACTCTCGCGGTTTAGTCTAGTGGCCAGGATTCCTTTTTTTTTTTTAAGAGGCTGAATATCTTCAACCCACGTAGGAAAAATCGTTGAGAGACAGATTAGGTCTGGCCGGAATCGAACCACGGACCTTGTCTTTACCAATCATTCGCGTAGACCACTGAGCCACGCGTCATGGTATACATGAACTGTCAAAACTATCACAATACACACATTTCCGCGATGATAGCTACTCTCGCGGTACGAAGTGAGTCAAGCGAGAGAACCAATCAGCATCGCGGAAAAGCAGCAACAATTAAATCTCTACATCTCCTTTTTAAGAGAGGAGACGAGTTAGGGCAGTTAGGCTACTGAAAAAGATTTAAAAAATTAAAAATCATCATTAATAGCGCGCGCGAAGCGTACAACATCTCTAGTCACTAAAAAAATTGATTTTATATTACGTAAAACGAAATTAAAAATAATTATGTATTGTATAACTTAGCTTAAATTGATAAATTTGAAAATATACACGGAACTATACAAAAGGAAAAGTTTTTTAATAATATGCATAGTAATGTATATTAGATAATTTACGAATAACATTTTAAAATCAACTTATTGATATTATATATAGCTGAATAATAAAATCAGTATCCTCTGAACTGTAAAAGTTCGATAATAAATAATCAATAAAGCTATTTATTTACGGATTTAAATGCACTCCAACTGATCTTGATCGTTTATAATTCAAAAAGCATTGCAAACTTAACATTTTCACATGTCGGAGATTTCTCATTAATATTCAAAGTTCATAATTAAATTATTGTATGTACAATAACTGACGGACATTCCATGCATTTATTAGGTAAATTGAAAATTCATATTTCTTACAGTACGAAAATGTTATAGCTTAAATTCAATAAATTATTTAAAATCGAACATTATATTAGTATCGGAAAATGCCATAATAAGATTAAACTAAAAATATATATATATCTTCGCAAGATTTTGCCATATTTTCTGTGCACATTTTCGACAAGAACCAAAGAAATTAAAATCTTTTCGTGAGCTTTTTCGCGTTCGATTATCCATTGGTAAGCCCCATTCAGCTCCACTTCCGCGATTATTATACGCGCCACGTTTCAAATGGCGGTCCGTACACAAGACCGGAATCGCGAATTCCGTTGGAATTTATACTTTTCACGAAATATAAACTCGCTTTTACGTGCGAGCAAGCGTATGTTCGTCCACGTACGGCCAAGAAGCGAATAAAAGCGAATAGGACAACGCTATAAGCGGTGGTCCCGGCCAAATCGAAATCCTCACGTCGTCTTCGCAATTTCCCCACACACTGACGGATCCAATCGAAGGACAGAAAAACCGACTACTATTGCTACTACGAGCGAGAATGGCGCGTGATGATAACTTGCGGGAAACGAGGAAGAGGTGAGAGTCAGCCCATAAGAGCCACTTTCGATTTCGATGGAAATTGTCATAAGAGAGGGTTAAGACTGACACGAGTCGAGTATAGGGGCGATCACGGAATACGAGGCGCGAATTCAAGAGACAGCTAGGACATTCGTTTTCATTGAATATCTCGTTTCTTTTTTTATTTCACTTTGATATATACCAGACATAAGTTAGAATTAATTTAACTTATTAGATACATCTTCTAAGGACATTTCCGAAAAGAATTACGAATATATTTGATGTATCACATTTCAAATAATTGGCGAATAATATATTTGTAAATGATAAATTGTGAAACATACATTGTACAAAAGGCTCAAGATATTTTTTAAAAGGAGATTAAAACAAAGTATTTTTTTTATGTTGCAGATAGATATTTTTTGCCGGCTGACAAAACGCGAGATCTTCAATGAGATCGACTCATATTTGTCCTCATCTATCATCCGTCTTCTGTGAATTAAAACAAAGCAATTGTATCTGCACGTGACAGTTTCCAAATGGAAGGCGAATCTCGGTAATCGTGCGCATCGTCATTCTTCTCGTAAGCACGGCCGCATTATTACCGAGCTGTCAAGCCACACTGAGTGCTCATGAAACATGTCAGTTACAACATTTTCTAGAGACGATCTGGGAACGTAAATAAATTCCAAGTATGTGCCCGGAGCACACGTTGAATTTCAGTGACAATGCTTCCTCACACTTGCAACACGCATGTCAGTTCAATATCAAGCCGTAAAGAATAGAAAGTTGTGACAGGAGATAAAATCCGTAGCAAGCAATTCATTCGCCATTTCAATTATCTGGATCTTAAATGTTCATTTAACTCTCGGTATCGGACACGTATGTTACTTTCTATTGACGACGCGCCAAGTGCATTTTATCTAACGCATCGAACGCGCTCTCACAGCCTTTCCGAATGAATTCGTGCTATTCCTTTCCCATGTCGGGAACTAACGTAATCCAAAAGTTTTCGATTACCTACCGACGTCGAAACTTCCCTGGCGGGCGAAACTCATTCCTAGGAATCTCCTCGCGGTTGCTTGGTATCAATGGTATTCTGTTCGCCGCAACTTTCTATTCTTCAGTCTGGTATCAGTTCAAAGAATACTCATAATTTTCAATCCCGACAACGTCGAATATATTCTATGTCATCGAAAACCGATATCACATCATATATACCATTAATATTATTAGAATCGTTTTGTATCGCGATAAAAGATAAAATTATTAAAATGTTATTTATATAACTGCTAATTATAGTAACAGCTATTTTCTCCGTTACGTGTCAAATAGGATTTGTTCTTTGTACATTGGAATAAGTGAATGAAGTTCAAATCAATTACTAATAGAGGACACAATTGCATTTACATAAATTATTTCGTAGCTTATATACAATATATAATGTATATATTTCTCATGAATATATTGCTGAAAACGTCAAAGCAATTCACAAGTCCTATAATTGAATCGTGCGTCAATGTCAGATGCATTTCATCGTCAAGAGCAGTCTAGGTAGTTTCACATCTTGGATAGTTTCAGAACTTCGCATTGCGCACATCAAAGATATCTTGTCATGTTCAAATTGTACAAGTACCATCCAGAATTAATGAGATTATTCGATTATGCATATTAATGTATTATGTATATTCGCGACGAATTTTACGTATCGAAACGGTGAACTAAAAGATTGTACGAGAACACAACGATTATAATTTTCAAATCGTTGTTGAATGATGATTTATAAATCAAGGACATATATGTACGCGCGTTTTTTTTATAGAGACACATTGTCAATATTCAGTCATAAAAGCACGCGCTGATGCGCTTTGCGCATTAAATCAGTTTTGCGAGCGATGCGTCAGCGATGTCACGGCATTTTATGCAAAACTGCTTGCCAACGATTAAACATGGCATCGACATTAAAATGAACGATAATTCCATTCATGCGGACGCACGTAGATAATCGGAATCGACAAGCGCATCGCAGCTGTACATTACCGGATGGAATATTCTTTCTTTTAATTTCGACCTCGACATGGGCAGCTGAACACAGCGATAGCGATCTATTCGTCCGTTCACGCTGCTTAAAGTGTGTACAGATCAAAGCGCGACATTACTGAGGGAGTCGATCATATCGCGCAAAGTACGTCGCGTTAATCCAACTCACGAGAATGGATTTCGTGACTAATTGCGCTAATTTCCTCGGATAACATCGAGATAGAATCCAGTTCGTTCGAATCAAGTTGCGCGTGTCCGCTTTAAGTACTCAATTTTCCCCGGCGGTTGAAAAACGATCCGGCTTTTGCGAGCTTAACGATCGCGACCGATGTATCTCCGTTTGCATTTGGCTTCGCGCGAAAGTTCCATTCGTCTTCCGGAAAGGACCGTTCTTTTCTCCCTTCGCTTTCCAAATTGGAAGAAACGCCCGACTAAAATCCAAGATCATCGCGCGCGCGCTCGCGCGAGTGGACGGAGGGCAGACTTTTGTTGTCGCATAACAATAGCGCCGGAAGGACTGTCTCGTTCATCATATTGGTCGGACATAAATAATCCTACCGACCCGCGACCCGGCGTGAGTTATGAAACGCGGAATAACAAATGTTACGTTACTTTGTTCTAGCGTACGTGATCCGCGCGGATGCGCTCTCGTGTGTATGTGTGTGTGTGTGTGTGTGTGCGTGTGTGTCGCGTATCCGAGTCCGGAACACAACGCACGGCTGCATCGAGCTCGATATCGAACTCGATATCGCTTGGAATCTTGGCGAATTCTCTAGTGAAATTTCGCTCGCGGGATATATAACGAGGGGGAGCTCTCGCGTTTGTACGTACTCCGGCGTGCCGCCGCGAATCGATCGCCGACGTGCGATATGTAAATGCGAGGGAGTCCGCTTTGCCGAACCGGCCGTAACCGGCGAGTTAGTTAGTTGCACGTGTCCGCGCCGAGTTAGTTCGTACGAAAGGTCGCCGCCGCGCGTGCGAATGCCGTGCATCACGCGGAATTGCACGGAAACGCCGTTCCGTAGGATTCACTCCTACCGATCCGCGATTATTCCCGGGGCATGCTCGCGAATATCACGGATTAATATCCGACTCGAGTGGCCGATGATGAAAATACCGTTCTATGCGAATATTTGAGCGAAATTTGGAAAACAATTCATCGAAGTGTTCAGTAAACGATATATTGTAATGTTTGCAAAGTTGTCGAAAAAATATTTATAGGATTGATTTAATTACAAAATATTAAATTTATTGAAGTTTTACGAAAATTCGATGAGGATTTTTTAACTTTAAATTTATATAAAATCGATAAGATACAGTAGATTAGTATTATTTGTAGAATTAATTAAACAACTGTCTCGGAAATGGATTGTAATTTCGATAACTGGTACGGAGCCGCGAAATATGAAATATACATACATACATAATTGTATGTAATATAATAAGTAAGTACATATGTTACACTTTATGCGATACACAATGTGCAACGTTTTGTTAACCACATATAACCGACCGCAGTCCACAAATATTTTATGTTTATAGCATTAAGTTCTACTAGCGCTCCCCACGTTAGGCATGTCGTTGCTAGTCGCATTCATCTTTTGTAACATGCATGTTTAACAGAGAGCCACAATATATGGAGCAAGCAACATTTCGTTGACTGTGTATAACCAGTTCCATAAACGGCTTATACTAATAACAGTAAGTTCCATTAATTCTTTCCGTAAACACGTATTATTGACGATTGTATACACATTTTGTAATGCGCATCCATTGTCAACTGTAATATAAAATAACTAATATATTGCCGATATCGTTTGCAACTACTTATATTTTACAAATAATGAATGCTCATGAAATTAATTTTAAGTAATTGTTATTGGTAAATTGATCAAATTATTAATAAAGTACTCCTTTTATTAAATCAAATTTTATTGTATCAAAAACTATAATAAAAGTTACTATTAGTAGCATGTGTAAGAAAAAATGATTTATTTATTTCTAATTAATTATCGGACATTAATCATTTCTTTGCAATAATAATACCTAAGTTTTATTAAAGTTTTGTGGGACGTTGCTCCGCGCTAGAGTTTTAAAAATACAATCTATAGGCGTGCCAATATTTGATGAAATAAGCCAACTTTATTAAGGTAAAAGGAAAATTTTTTAATCGCATCGTTATATAGCGCGAGTCATTATTGGCTACATTTGCCGTTTATAAACAATCCAAGCGGCTTAAAACCGGATTGCGAAGTTGAATGGACCGTCGCGAAAGCCCGGACAAAAATTATTTTTACCCCCCTTTCTTCCGCGTCGTTCCGCGGCGCGCAAGCCTTCGTTAATCCGCACTCAGGAGCGCAGCATCCTTTGTAATTACCACCGATCCTGCAGTTTGCAGTTATCTCCTCGAACGTTACTCCAGTACATAGGAAAATCAAGCTTTAGCGAAGACGGGACGAAGGGAGGATGAGAAACTTTGCGGTCGCTTCTCGAAGTGGCGCGCGGACGGGAAGAGCGTTCGAGGGGAGTAAGAGCAGAGAAAGTCGAGAAGATGCGAGAGAGGATTGTCGGCTCCCCTCCCGATAATTGGCAAGCCGCAACACTCGCGCCGATTGCAACGGCAATAACCTAGATCGGGAATGGTTGAGGCGCGCGCGATAACCCACATATACAGTATGTACGCCAGTATCGGCGAAAGGGGTCAAAACGAGAGGGTCGAAACACTGCCGGATCCGGTTCTTGGGCCCCGATACTCGTAACCGGCATCGCCACAAAGCCGGATTAACCGCGGTGCACCCCCGGAATATCTCGTAAACGCGTTGACCGAGTAGATGGCCCGACTGCATATAACCATTTTAACAACGCGGCGCGAGATTTGTTTACTTTAAAATTGCGCACAAGCTCCAAACTGTCCAAAGAGCTTAAAAAAAAATTTTGCAGCTATGAAATATGAAGAGGAATAACTTTTCATTTAAGCGGCACGGTAAGAATAATTTTCCTGAATTTTTTTCTTTCACGAGATCAACATTATTAATTCAAATCTGATAAGGATACAATCGACAAGAAGGTATTTAGCAATCGAAACTACTAACTCCGCTCTTGAGATGCTAACTATCTTGCACGCATAATTAGCCAGTGATGCTAATCTCGTGGATTACGATCTATTTCATTGGATACTTTTGCTTATTCGAAATTCCGAGGGAAATGCGCATTCAAGTTAACCGGCTTGAAATAAACCGTCGAATATGCATCGAAACGAAAACGAGCCATTAAGCGAGAAATAGGACACTGAAATAAAAGAGTATATAAAATGAAGCGCCAGAATGACGCTATCGAACCGGTCCGTGTATACTACTCCGAAGCTCCGTTCCAAAATTACATGTAAATTAACAGACGATCTCGCCAGGCTAAGCTTCAGCGGGATGCGTTCATCGATTTGCTATAATCGATGCGCATGATAGCATTATCATTGTTCGTTGAAAGGTCATAGGTCAAAACCGCTCCATTGGCCATCGAAATTAAAAGGGTGAAGACATATATAGATGCTACATGCGAATAAGTAATCGGATTCGCACGGCTGTTGTATAAATTTTTACGCGCCTTCTAAAACGGATACGAGCGAGTGGCGTATTATTGCCCTCGACGTTGCGAATTGAACTGTTAAAAATTCTCGTTTCACGTTTCATTTCATCTCTTCCTCGTCATTTTAAGAAAATAAAACAGGAAGCTCAGAAAGCAGAAAATTTTGCAGCTCATTTTTGAGTCTTGTGCGTGTTGTCTGTTACATTTATAAACTGTAACATATACAGTCGGTGATACCCAATAAAATTGTTTCAACGAAACATGGGAAATATGAAATTTAATCCTTCTGTTACATATAGTTAACCACTTGACCCACTTTACTCTTTTTCTCTCTCATAATCAATATATAAAATGCATATTACGAAAGCCAATCATTTAGATCTGAAATTGCTAAAAGACCGGAGAAAATACTTTACGCAACTTCGATTATTGTTAATCGTGTACAATATGTGTACAATATGTTATCGCACTCGGATGAATAGAGACAGAAATTCTGAGGATGGAGAAGTCGACGCAACAGGAAGTTAATATAATAGCATTCCCGTGCACTCTGCGTTATTCCGCGTTATCGTTTCGACATGACCGAGGTGGGCGATTTCCGAAATCAACAATCTAGGTACGAATGGACGCCAGACGCGGAGGGTAGAGCGTAGTCCTATCCTCGGGTCGACGATTGGTCCGGGGTAGCGCGTGCGGTGGTGTACAATCGTGACGTCAGTCCGTGACGTCATTGTACGGTCTCCTAGCAACCGCGGCTGAAATCCCAGCACGCTGAAACCTGGAGCCGTACGTACACGCAACCGCGGGTACTCTTCGGGGGTGAGAGTGAGGGCCCATGCCCGGGCACAGTGCGAGCTAAACTTCCCCCCCCCCCTCCGC
>VBVQ01006196.1:0-10084 GCA_011636635.1 Tetramorium simillimum | reverse complement strand
TGTATTCATGTATGATAGTTTAAGTTTTATTTAGATTTACTCTCTGTCACTTTAATTTATTTTATTTCTGTAGTAAAAAAATACGATGGAAAAGAAATAGAATTAAGAAAATATAATCGTGACAAAAACGTGTTAATATTAATATAAAATAAGCATTTAATAATAAGTTTAATAATAAGCAATTAATTCATATAAGTTAATAAAACACTTCTTTTTATAGAGACGAAATCCAGATAATATATTACATGTATATACAATCTTTTATATATTCTTTAAATTTTTTAAATCGAAAAATTGCTAAATATTACTTGCAATAGTTATTAATTCTTTAACGTTTGCCATCAATATATAACGAAAATTATAGTTTTAAAGATTGATATATATTAATAGGTATTTCGACGTCTACCATCGATATATAACGAAAATTATAGTTCAGATTGGTATATTTTTAAATCAACGGATTTTTCATTATGTCGTAATCGAATCTATTATCAATATTTGTATCTGCGGATCAATCGAAAACTGATCGGAGTACGAAATTAAAATAGCTTGATATTGAACATGGTTGATAGTTAAAATACGCAAGAAGGTTTTTGCGATGAACGTTAAAGACGAAACGCGATCGAGCGAGTTATTACTTCTCACAGCACGAATATTATTTTTGCTATGGTATTCCATTGGTCGGAGTTAATGAAACTTTCATAACAATTCAGAACGATTCTGTCAAAGGAACTCTCACAACTTTGGCAAGCGTTATGATCAATATTGGCAATTGGACAGACGATTCCATCGATATATCGGCCAAGATGCTACTTCTTCAACAGATTTCTAACGAATTCATCCCAAAATAGTATTTCAATGAAATTAAACCAATGCACAAATAAATAATGAGAATGTATTTCATATTATCATGCGCATTATATATCAATTTTCAGTTTTCTATCATTAAATAATTATTATTCATTAAATTAATTATAAAATTAATTAATCCCAAGAATTATTTTGCCTATTAATGGATTATGTAAAAGATCTATTATTACAATAATAAATATCATTACATTTATTTATTTCTTATCGGTAAATTATTTTATTAATTTAGAATTTATTTATTTGTAACTGAATACTTTTAAAATTGAGCATTAAAAATATTCATTTTAAATAATATAAAAAAATAACAAATTAATAAAATTTATTTAAAAATAAACGCTAGATTTCATTATTAATTTGCAATCTTGTAAACTTAAATAGTAATCTTGTAATTAAATTTCTAATTAAAAATTATATTCCAAAATATATTTCAATATTTAAAAACAATATTTAAAAATCTATTAACATTATTTTAACATCTTCTACATTATCTATAGCAAAATAATGCAGCTTCGAAACCGCCCTATGCCACACATAAGGAAAGAGTTAAACGTGCATGTAATTCCCAAGGGTATTTCTTGAAACGCACCGAGTCGGAGAAAGATCATCAACAGGTCGCCGTTGAATCGCGCAAAGGCCCGCAACCTTCCCTTCGCACTGACCTCGACGACGTTTTAACAAACGATCCCGAGAAATAATCTTTCGATCGGCTCCATCGCGGAAAAATACACGATCTCAATATACCTAATAGTACTTGAAAATAGCGTACGCTGTATCGCTTATAATTCCGCCCGGTTAAAAGACCCTCCGCGAAATTAATCTCCTTCCAAGAAAGAATGCGGAATCTACACCATATTGCTGAAAATTCCGACTAGCTAATTTCCTACAAAATTTTCTTGCTAAGGAATTTAATAAATTAGTACAGGTATCTAAATAGAGACTAATACATTTGCTATCTTATTGTTAGTCTTTCGACTGTCGCGTTTAAGAGACAAGTTCATCAAGATCGATGCAATCTCTAATATAGGAAAGAAATGAGAAAATGTGTAGTATGTTATTTTAAAGTTTCACTCCTACTCCAATGAATCAAATTAAATTTTGTGTAAATCCAATATACCAATGTATCGAAGTGGGGTTCCGAGCAAAATTTAATTCCAATAATTGATATTTATATTTGTATTCTTAAAAATACGATAATAATACTTCGAAATATTAGAACGTTAGATGTATGAAATAGATTCGTTTCGACCCAGAATAAATCATGAAATGGACAAAAATTAAGATACAATAAAATCTGTCTCAATAGTAAATGCACTATATGCACCCATTTTTTATTTAAGCCTGTTATCACTATATATTGCAACGAAAACTCATCATTTTCTTTTCGCGAGCGTCATTTCAAAATCCGATGTATCCGATACGTATGCCCATAGGGAATAAAGACATCTATTTACAACATAAACATAGCTTCTAATTAAACTCAAACTAATTTCTAATTATTAAAAATAAATTTACATAAAAAAGTAATATGCAATAAAAAGCTATAATTAAAAAATCTATAATTAATTTATTAAAGAATTAGAATATCGTATTTTCATTCTTGACAATCTTCTGAAAAATTTTGTTAAATTTTAGGCCTAACTTCGTCGACGTTTAGCCGAAATTTCACTCCGAATCCGAATAAGTTATTCTAGAAAACACTTTTAAATCACAGCTTTAGAGAAAACGAAATCAATTTTTTCTTGCTTTTGATCGCGCACGCTGTTTTATTTTCAACTCCTCAACTTTCAATGACTAACGTAACGCAAGAGATTTCATTACGCAAATTTAAAATAAGCTAAAAATTTTATTGTATTTATACTGTTATTTCGTCAAGATCTATCTGATCTTTCTCTCTTTCTACCATCACTATAAAAATGTCATTCTACTACATCTACAGAATAAAAAAAAATGTACGACATTCACACACACAGAAGCACTTATACAAAACTCACCCCATTGGTAGCGCTGCACTCCGTATGGCTTTTATGCTCTCACTTGAAAGAAAATGAAGAGAAGGCCAACGACGAAGATGGAGGACACCTTCCCAATCGCGGCCTCAAAAGCATAGCACTGTTCGCGGGCCCTTTTTCGGGATACACGTACACGGCTCTATACACGAGAATGCGGGCTGCCGCGCGCGATTTCGCTCGTGGGGGTGTCGCGGTGCGACTGTAGCACAATCGCTACCCTCTCACGCTCTCACGGTCTCCATCCCTCCGGACCGTCCCTTCCCTCTCTCCCGCGACCCTCTCTATCTACCTGACCCCCTCTCTATCTCTCTCTCTCTCTTTCTCTCGCTCTGCCTGCTTATCTCACCCCTTGCCGCTTCTCTCTTCTCACCCTTCGGCTCCTCTCTCGCTATAATATCCCCACCACCGGTGCGTCTAGCCACTCCTGGAGCGGCAAAGTGCCTTTTCGAAACGCACCCCTCGCGCCGGCACTTTCCCGCTAACGGAATCGACGCCCCCGGCCCCGGGAGAGGGTCCGCGGAATCACCGGCTGCATTGACTGCACTGACTGCACTGACTACTCTCTCAACGCGGACCGCCGATCTCCGGCCGGTCGAAAGTTCGAAAAGCTCGCGCATGATCGGCCGATCGGCCCGCGCATCCCGCTCTCTCGTCGTGTCGTGGAAATCGCGGCACGACACGGCGCACATTCCGTCGCTCGTCCTTATGCATCGCACGCATGCGGGTTTTTGACGCGACGGAATGCGGAAAAGCCCCGGAATATCACGTGTTGCTGGCACGGGAACTCGAATGCCAGATACGCGAATCACGGACGACGTTGAGGGAGAGCGGAGAGATCGTGACTGCGAACGTCTACCGCCAATTGCGGTGGCGTTATCTCATTTTTGTCAGCCCCTTATTTCCGACGTTGTGTTTTACGCGACGTCATATCTAACAATTAAAGTTTTTTTCTATTGTAAGCCCTTTTGTAATTTTGAGCATCTTAAAAGCTCATTAAGCAAGTACGAAACTTTTTTCATTCTCTCAATTTTTCAATAAACTTTTTTTCCGCGTATCCATGAAGGGTATTAATTACGATTATAAATGATAAAAATAATGTGATGGGAGAAACATGTATGTTACTTATTACAATAAACACTTTACGAGATACTCCGTCAAAAGTATCTGTAAAAATAGAGAGAACGGAGCTTACAACATTTTTCTAAGAAAGCCTCCATTTGTCTCGGTCTTTACGGCTCGGTTTATACACGGCATGCAAGCGCGGTGCATTTGATAACATTATTCAGTCGCACCCCGCAGAAGAAACGCGAAGTTTCGTGAAATTATTATTATTTCGAGAGGAATGCCACCACTAACAACTGTACGTGTGCGCGCACGCACACGAAATATCTTATTACGGCAGGTGTTCGAGGCCATGTTCGTAACTTTCTCCTTCAAATTCCATTAACTTTGCGCGAAAATTCCGGAAACGTTTCAGGAAAATTCTTGCAACGAAATAATTGCCGTTCTCGCGATATCGCGGCGGAATCTCGGCCACGTGCCGGAAGCGTACTCTGGAAGAGAAAGAAAAAGAGAAACGAAGAGGAAAAAAAGAGAGAGAAAGAGAAAGATATATATACATTATTTTTCGCTACGCTCGCCATTCGACTATAATGCGTGGCACACACTGCGTAAGCTCCATACACGTCCCAATAAATACGAAAATGCTTTCTAGACTTTACTGCTCTCAATGACAAGAATGGCAAGATTTATAACACTCGGTTGAGTAAAGCCAGAGATGCTTAAGTGAGCATACATGTACTTTACAGCAATAAATGTAAAATGATAAAAAATTAAAATAGAATCTTATCCGACTCAATTATTCACTTGTTAAAAAGATACGTAATGAAACACACATTTATTATTATAAACACATTGCGCGTACTTTAATTATTGCACAATTGGCGGTCGATCAATATATGCTTTTAAATTGACGATTCGATGGCTCTTACATTAAAAAACGTCAGTGGTAAACGTGAAAATTACCAAAAGCACGCTTGATGCCGGACAACGGAACGGAACGGAACGCAAACGCCCGTCGCGGTCGCGCCGGCTTTTCTCATTCGAGCGATTTTGACCGGCGCGGCGCGGCGCGGCGCATTCGCCGGGCAGATAAATCACGCGCCTCTTCGCGGAGAAGCTTCGTGGCCCGTGATGGATGGATGGCCGCGGATAAATGCAGACCTGTGTCATCGCGGGACGACGATAGGAGGAAGTTCGGCATTCGTCGACGGGAAACACGATGAAACAGAAACGCGGGTAGCGCGGGTGGGTTGCGCGTCGTTCTCGAGGAACTTTAAGAAGGCCGAGAGAGGAGGAAGGAAGAAAGCTCGTTAAAAGTTTAACTCATCCCCTGCCCTTTCCCCGCACGCCGATCTGGCCCGAGACGTCGAGTACCGCTGTGACAGGGTATCGCGTTACAGGATAAACAAATGTTCTTAAATCTTAAATTTCCTGTTATATTTATTCCTCGTTAAATTTATGGGAAATCTTGTATATATAAGATAAGCCCTCAGGCTGTAAGAATAATTTCGTTTCGCGATTCTAAATTTTCAATTTAATAATGTACAATTATGTGTTCTATGAAGAACATTAGAGAAAAATCGAAAAGGAAATAAAATCGAGAAATAAAGGTATTCCTTTTTATTTTCTTACTAATAAAAATAATATCGTTTTATTTATAATATTAATTCTTTCAATTTAATACGTAAAATGAAAATTCTTTCGTACAGCGAACGAAAAGATAATATTAACTAGATTTATCTATTTCTCTTTCGCGGGGGAAACACATAATTTTCCCTCTTCTGTCCATTTTGTTAAAACTTTAATTTTATCTTCACACCGTGCGTCGAGTTTCAGTGCGACAAGTTTCCACGTTACGTGGCAAACAAATATTTGTCTTAAATTCTCCGTTACGTTTATCCCCTGTGCATTATCGGGAGTTCGTGTACGGGGTGTGCCTAATGCACCGCGTCTATCGCGGATAGAGCAGCTCGTTGCGCAGAATTATATTTGCGCCATAACGCGTGTGCGTTTAAAGTTTCGCAGGTAAACCGGATCGATCGGCGAACTTCCGACGATAACTATTGTTGAGAATTTAATTAAATCGATTATTGTGAAAACACCGCGCAATAGGAAAACGCGCTTCCAAAGCGATATTTAATTCGTATATAATGAATATACGCACGATGTTCACAATATAAGTTAGGCTTTAAGTTGGAGAGTTTAAAAGAGAGTTTAAAACTAGTAATATCAATCTTCCGAAAACGTATAACAAAATCATTTAATAACACAAATGTACACCTATAGCACGGTTTTTCTTAAAACAGGCTAATTCGATACTTTTAAGCATTCCGGTTGCTTATTCGGGTCGGAGAGGCTTCCTCATAAATTTAAGTGTCACACGTGTGCCGTCCTTCGCCAAGCTTATGCAATCAATATCAAAGTTTATCAAATAGTCAGCAGATATACATCGAAGAGGAAGAAACTTTGTCATCCATTTTCGTTTCAAGAGCGCCTCACACTTTCCTCATTTTGAAATCTTACTCGAGATTTACTTCGAGCACGGACGTGCCTCGGTATTTTTATATTAATATTTTATTACTATGTCCAACTGTCTCGATGGATAGCGTATTACTCTGCTTTATCGCTAGAAAAGCGCGACGAAAGATAGACTATGTTTTCCCAGGAGGAATGAAAGATTTATCACGGGGAGGCAAACGCGTCTCGCGATGGCTTAACAAACATCGTAGAACATACTTCGGCTATTTTACTAGAAGTTAGCACTCCGTTTTAAGGACGAGTTTTTATCATTTCGACAGTTATTTCTAGGATAAGGATCTTAATCTTTGAATTCAAACAGATTTTGGTTGATGTGGGACACTCTCGTGTTAGAGGTATTATATAATTTCGCACATTTGTTTAAAATTAAATTAGAAGAGTAAAATAAATTAAAGCAATGTCGAATGTAAGAGAATATCTCATAAAATTAACTCTCTCTCTAGAATTATGTGTGAATTTGACATAACTTCATTATTTTAATTTAATAAAATAATTTTTATACATCAAGTTTTCACTTCTTACTGAAGTAATTCAGACAAAATTAAATAGTGTAATAATTAGTACGTATTATTCATCCATAACAACCGTTTCAACGATCATACAAGCAAAAACGATTTGAATCACTGCATCTCTTTAAAAAAAAGTGAACTTCATAAACGCCAGCGATACGATTTTCCTAATCGAAAAAGTATGGAAAGGAAATAAAAAGGAATTCTTCCCGTTCTATCCTACAGTTCTTTGTTTCGGCGAGATTTTCGGGAGCAAAAGCGCACTTCTGTCTCTTTCTATCGCTTCTTCCTCTTCCTGTAATGTCACACCGACATTCTTTTCCAGGGGACGCGCGTTCGATATTAGGAAATACCTCCTGCCAATTTCCCATGTTATATAAGGTGTCCCCCTACGAAGACCGAAGGCCTCCCTGACACACTCTCTTCGCGCGCGCAAATCGATTTTACTTTGAGAATTTTTATACACTCAGGTAAGAGGAAAATAGAGAATAGTGATGTTGCAAAAAAGTTGCTTTTCGCTCTTCTGCCGTTTTTTTTTCTCCCATTATTTCTGGATTAACAAACATTGGTAACGAAGTAAAGGGTCCGTCTAATGAATGCACAGCCATGATAAAAAAGCAACCTTCGTAGATTTAAGAATTTAAATCACCGATGCTTGTTTCAGCGCGCCCGCGATGCGACTACTTTCATAATATGTCTGACTTACGCAAATGTTGCAAATAGTACCGGCCGAATTATGCTTGGGAACGCGGGCGCTAGATCGTCGGAATAGTTCGCAAATTCGCGTTCGGTTGTGAACGGTCGTGCAGAATAATATATATTACGAACGCGCGGCAATAGAACAGTAACGGAGATTATTACAGTCCATCTCACGTACGTGTGCGCACACACACAATGAGTCGCTAGTAAACTAAATAGTTGAGAAGCGTCTCGTACCAATGTATCTGGCGATTATTTTTAAACGCGTGAATCGCATTTAAAAGTAAGCGATCCTATCGCGATCTCATCTTACTTTTATCAATCATTATTATGCATAGCCTCATTAAAAATCAAAACATATTTCTTCAAAGTTTAATTGACTTCCGCATTTTTTCGATTTACAAAGTTTTGGCTTTAAATATCTTGGCAACTATGTCTCTTAGATCGAAACATCATTATATGTCACAAAGCTTTTGTGACTTAGATTTTGTGTAATCGCTTTGTGAGATTTTTGCATAAAAATTAAGTACAATTTAATAATGTCATTCAATGAAGTAACGTTTACCTTTGAACAGACAGACATTCCCCTGCAGGACATTCCACAACTCTTTAATTTTTTAATAGCATTTTAATATTCTGGTAACTATGTAACACTCATTCGTGACACGCGGTTAATTATAATGGCGCGTAATTTGCGCGGCACTCCCGACGTTAATCGCGTGTGATGAAGCGCAAGAAAAATACTTCCATTCATAAAACTAAAACTACGATTCATCCGCGATATTCGGTGAGAATGAACGTATCTCGAATCGATGTGCAAACAAGTTAATAAATTATGATATTTATTGCCAATTGAACATATTGTGGCGCCGCTCGATCCATTTCCATTTCCGCGATGTTCCGTTAATGACCAAAAGATTTAATAATGAAATTGGCAGCTTTAGCTTATTGTTAGTATCGTACGATACGTTACAGTTAATAAAGTTGCATAATGATCTCAAGATTTAAAATATGATAGAGCTAAGCGTCAAATAAATAATAATCGCAACAAAGCAATTTTATTCCTATTCTCTACCGATTCCTACCGCTAATATATAAAATCACGAACAAATCGGATAACTAGCCGGCGCCTCGATGTGCTCACGAATCTAATCGTTAAGTGATCGCGATAGCTAATAGTAGCCCAGTAGTTAATACTCGCGTTTTCCCGCGGCACTTGCTCCGAGCACGTTTCGAGGGATAATAACGCGACGCGCGGAACGGCTCATGCCGGCTGCCTGCTTACTCGAATCTCGGCGCGCGAATGATAGCGCGGCGGTCTCGCGTAAACACAATACGCCCGTGCACGATGTATGACGTATTAACAAACACCGAGGTCGCACCGCTTCTACCACGCGAACCGTTCCGTCGATCGCGAGGCTACGAAATATTTAACACGCTGTAAAATAAATGTATAACAAAGTATACCAAACAGTCCGTTCGTTGAATTCCGAATTAACTATTGATGCGAACGGTCGATAAGCATTGCGATATCAAGTAACTCTATTTGAATAACTTCGATATCGTTCGGGCCAATTTCTGAAATAAAAAACGTCAGACAAATTGCATTAGCACCGGCGACAAGTTTGATCGCGAGACGAATTCGAGCGTCATGAATAAAATTATTAATATTCAAAAATATTACAAACTAAACATATCAATGTTATTTCTATCGTTTATCGTTTTTGTTTCGCATGAAATATCTGAAATATTCCGACAAAGAGACATCAGTTTCGATATGCGAGTCACAAACTGTGAGATTAATTATTCGCACGAATCGATTTTGTTGTTGATAAGAAGCGATCACATCTCGAGGAATGATAACGCGACGCTGTAATATGTTGTAAAAACAAAGCTCTACGGTGTGTCTCTCTTTGACGTCACCGTCACTAAAAATATATTAATAAATATACGCGCGTCGATTATTCCGTCGTTTCGAATTAACTTTCGCGGACGTGCTCCGAGATATTGTCGGCACAATCACCGTCGGGCATTTGCTTAGAACAGTTGCTCGAAGTGCAATTATGATGGTGGAGGTGTTATAACTGGAATGTATATAATAGTTCGTTAAGGTAAAGTATAATTTATATTTTGGATAAAATAATTTTTAGATATTGTTTGTTCTAAAATAATCGCCGTATATTCGCATTCCAAAATATCCAATTAATATTATCTACATGCCATATATTAAAATTAACACGTATTTAAAAAATAAAATTAATATTTTTCAAATTGTAAAATGTTTATTTTAATTAATTTATTAATTTTACTTTCTAGCTTGTTCCGTTTTAGAGAAGTAAAATTACATGATTTTAATAAATGAAGAATTATTTTATAAATCAAAACGAAAATTAATAT
>VBVQ01006195.1:0-10058 GCA_011636635.1 Tetramorium simillimum | reverse complement strand
CTTCCCCCCCCCCCTCGTCCTCCCTCCGTCCTCTGGCTAGCCTTGTCCACCGATAATCGCCGTATACGCGCGCAGGTGCACCCGTATCTTCGGGCCAACCAAGTGAAATAATTCGTCGGGGAAGCGAGGAAGAAAAAAATCCGTACGACGACGAGCGCTCGCCCTTCCGGTCCGACTTGACTCCGGGGCTTCGATCGGGATTTCGGTGACCTCTTATGCCTCATGCGAATCTCAAAGCCCGAGTCAATCAGCAGGCGCGCCAGGCCAACCCTCCAATCTCTGGGGTGAATCCCCGAGACAAACTGCGCTGTCTAGCCAGCAGCGTTCGATCAATCACGAACAGGCCGTCTACAGCATTAAGCTGACGTGCGTATTCATACACGCACGCACCCACATCGCCGCGGAACACGCAGCGAGCACACCGCCGAGTGGCATGCTCGACGATGCGGGAAAAAGATCGACTGGTACTCCTGGGTGAAATCGCGCCGAAAATTAAACGAGAAGTGGATATCGGTTTCTCTATTACAGAGCGAGGCGCGATTCTCACTTAAACAAGCCTGAACGGAGGGAGCTTCAGAATTGCAAAAAAAAGAAGACTGCTTATGTATATTTTAAATCTCATTACCCTGTCATTTTTCATTACTGTGTCCGGGTTTGCAGAATTGACGTTTACGTTAATTGACGTGACGTTTTGCAAAAATTAAACTTGCTTTTATTTGAAAAACGATAATAGTCGTCGAATGTAAGCGCATCAAGGATCAGTCATCGTGTCGGAGATATTTGGCAGCGGGGATTTTTCCTTAGCCCTCCATCCAGAACGCCGCAAACTGATGAAACGTGATCTCGGTTGTCTGCATTTAACGAAGATTTATTTAAGCGCCGGCTATCGCACGCGCGAACATAATTACGGCGTAAATCTCGATTCAATGCGCGGTGCGCATTTTAATGTAATATATATATATATATATATGTTTCATTCGGGAGAGTACCACGTTGCGCAAAGTACCTTATAATACGCCGGAGTAGTCGCGTCCGTTTAAACCTCCATCGTAATTTTTCCTGTCGTATAAAAACGTGCGGATGCATCGGGGAATCGCCACGTCGCGTATTCCTTTATATCGAGCCTCTTTCGAGGCGGACAATAAGATTTTGATACTGTAATTGTTACTGTCTGATCCTGTGCGTGAAGCCGCTGCGTTTCCGTCGATAAACACGTAGCGCTTCAGTAGTTCACGCTGCTGGGTCCTGCAGCATCCGACGGATGGTAGAAGCGGAGAACGTTGAGAGAAGAGCGAGGGTCTTTGATACGAGCGCCAACTGCAGGTCGAATTATACGGGTTGAGAAGTATTTTTTTCGATCGGCACAGTCGCGCGCGAAGGGAAAATTATATTTCGATGTCATTTCCGATTCTGCGCGACACATGAGTCATTTAATAACACAAATACTTCGTTTCTTATAAATTTTAGTCAATATTTCAAAACAGATATAGAGAAATGGCGTATTAAATTACTTGCAATTTTATTTCGTACAATATCATAAAGATATTTTTTATCAAATGGACGACAGAGGCCATAAAAATGATATTTATATCACGAAATTGTATTTATTGCAATTTCGCAATATTCTACAATTTAGTTTTATTAAAAATAAATAGGCAGGACTACGAATGTATTGATTCTTTACTAATGACTTTTTATTATGACAGCTGCAATGTTGTTTTTAAGCATAAATTTATACATAATAAAATAAAAATGCTGCGCAAATTGCAGTTACATTTGTATATTTTATATCAAAAAGATTGTATAAACACACAACAGAATATTGAAAAGTCTGTGTAAATGCATTTGACAAATAAATAATTAATTAACGATTATCAATATTAAGTTTTATCTTTTTAGTGCTGTTTTACCTTTAAATGCTGATAAATTTGCATAAAAGATACATCATTTAATTAGGCGTTGAAGAAAAATATTAAAATTATTTAATATGTTCTCATTAAAAAAATTTAATTATGTTACCTTATACAGTTATAGAAAGAAACATAGGAAAAAGAATAAAAATGCCATATTATCTATCATTTTATGAGTTACATTTTTTACATTGATATTTTAATAACGTAAGCGCCTACAAACCCACACATACATACATACACACATCTATTAATTATGTGACGAGTTACACATTTATAATTTATATATTTTTAAAGTAAAAAGTTAAGATCTCGTCAAGATCTTGATATCCTCAATTTCTACCAACTTATCTCACGTCTCTATCGCCACAGATTTAAACGGTCGCTCGCTGATTGATAGATTATTCAATGGTGTCTATCCTTTACATGATCTGCCCGTACCGACAAGCTGGAGTAGTAACTTACAAGAGGTACACGTGGTAACTTATCAGCATCTCCTCTCATGTCAGTTACGCGGAAGTTAAAGTTGGAGGACAGTAACAACGTCCTTCCCTCTCCTTCAGGAAGGGGGCTCCTTCAGGCACTCCTTTAGTAGGGCTTTAAACGGATGCGGCGTAATGCTCTCGGAAGCGTTCAACAGCTTGTCCGCGAGTCTCTGATTTTCCTCCTCCTGCCTCTTCATCTCGGCCCGATAGTGGCGTCGTTCCTCTTCCAATTCGTGGCGTCTCGTCGCCTCGGCGCATCTCTGCTGCTCCTTGAGCTCCAGCCCGTAACGAAGCGCCTTCTGTCTGTTCTCTTTCTGCTCCGTCGCGGCCAAGTCGGCGTCCATCTCGATCTGCCTCTCGAGCGCCTCCCGCTCCACCATCTTCAGCCGTTGTTCGCGCCTCTCTGCCTCCTGCCGCGCCTGCAGCTGCTCCACCCGACCGCGAAGGACTTCCTGCGCGGCGCGCCGGCGGGCTTCCTTGAACTTCCTCAGCGCGAGTTCGCGTCTCGCCTCGATATCCTCGTGCGACTGCCGAACGATGGCTTCCACCTCGAGATTCCGCTTGACTTCCTTCCGCTGCAAGTTTTCCAAATACTTCCGATAGGAGTCCAACTCCGCGCGAAGGGCCGCGGTGTCCTGTTTCGCGCGAGCCCTCTCCCTGGCCACCTCCTCCTCGGCCAGCATCCTGAACGCGCGATCCACCGTAGCTTCCTCGCGGGCACGTTCGGCGATGAGCTTCCTCGCCGTTACGATCTGCTCCTCGAGTTGCCCCTTCAACTTTTCCCGCTTTTGCCTTTCCATCTCGAGATCCCTTAACTCCGCCCGACGCACATCCTCGCATAACCGCTCCAGATGCTCCTGCTCGTCCCTCTCGACCCGCTTCTTCTCGTCTTCCAGCGCCAACTTGTCCGCCACTTGCTTGGCTAAAGTGGACACCGTTTCTTGCTTGGCTAAGGCTCGTCTTTCCGTCTCCTCCGTCTCTTTATGCCTCCTCGCCTCGGTGTCCCTCAGCGTTATCTCGTGCCAGACAGCGTCCAGTTCCTTCTCCGCTGATCTCCTCGCCTCGTTGTCCGCCATCTGCGCCACGTTACATTGCTTCGCATCGATCGCGGATCTTCTCGACAATTCTAGCTTGATATCCGGATTCGAGGCTAGATACCGTTGGATTTGTTTGGCGGCTACTACCGCCTCGCGCTCTTCCTCGTGCCGTTTCCTCAGTTCCTCTGTACACGCAAGCTCCTCTTCGAGCCGGGCACACTCGTCCCGCTGCGCTACCTCCGCGATTTCCCTCGTTAGATTCGCCTCCTCGCTCGATACGAGCTCGCGTAGCTTCTCCCTACGCGCTTCGAGAGTCTCCTCGTATGCCGATATATCTGGATTAATTGTTGCCGTATTAACGACTGGCAATTATCTCTAGCGATACTCAACACGCAAGAGAAAATGACGGCTAAATGCCGTATCCAAGCAAACATATGATTATGTGTGATGATTAAAATTAAATAAAACATATATAGAGGTTTCTGAAGAAAGAGAAAGAGAAAGAGAGAGAGAGAGAGAGAGAGAGAGAGAGAGGAGAAGGCTTTTAATTTAATTTTTGTCTGAATTAAAAAATGTAACATTAATTAATCTAGAAGATTAAATATACATATAGTAATCAATCATGCAAAATTAAATGTATTAATATCCAACAATACTATATTATGTAAGGAATTAACAAAATATATGTATAACATTTATGAATAATGTACTGCGATAAGAATGAGTGCAGATTTTAACATACAAAAAAACACTTTATCTTTTTTATCTATCTTTTTCTTTCGCTCAAGTTTTCTTAAGAAGTGCAAATGTAGAGTAAAAATAAAAGAACCACATCACGTCCGCGTTAATACCTCGTTGGACTCGTTGGCGAAGATTCTTGTTCCTGATTTTCCGATCGGTTTCTTTCTTGAAGTCCAGAGTTTTAAGTAACTGGTCGTATTCTCTTCTCTTCTCCTCCTCTGTGGCGTCGAAGATAGATCTATCCGCACCATGGTGCTTTGCAATGCGGCAACTTTTGCGTTCGCGCAACTTGTGCCCGTAAGATATATTTGCCGTGCCGGGAACGTCAATGGGATACTTTCTCGCTCTTGGTAAACTGCATTGTACTTTAGGTAAAGGGACCAAACTCATCTTCAGAGTGAATCATTAAAAAAATGGTCGAAATGAAGGTAACAAAAAAAATGTCGGAGATCGAAAAATGTCGAATGTCCTTCATGGACAATATCACACGTGCCGTGCGAGAGATTTGATAATGCGTGTTTCGGGTTCACCACCTTGTTTGTAGTTATGGTTGCCATGACGATACGCATTTATCGAGCAAACATTTTTTGGAGTGGAACAGAGGACAGAAAATAAAAGAATGGAATAAGAAAAATGTATTCTACCCGGACGTTTAAGTGTTTTCGTTATCGCTAAAATAATATTACGCGCATATATCTTCAACGTAATCATGAATTAAAATTTCTAGATTTAGAGCTACGGCTTACGTAGATTATTGCAGTAGCTTTAGAATTTTGGTGGATACATTTCAAAGTTACTTGCATCAGTGGAAATCGGTATAGCTCGAAATAATGCGCCCGCGGCGATGCATGCAATGTAATATCCGTATTGGAATGATCGAATATTCAATATTCCCAAATTAGATAGGAAATCTAATATGATCGGTGAGATTATATGGTTGCTACATAAATAGCATGCACAGTTATTACGTATGACTGATTAAATCAAGATTGTAAATGCGAAAACAGAGCCAAATTGCTCTTTATTATTGATACATGCCGCTGTTACCCGAAAATATCTTCTACACGTATTTGCATGTAGCATAAATTGAGATAAGCAAGTTTTATCATCGCTTTAAATTCGGGATATCTGAATAAATACTGTCCTATGTCCTAATAGCACTGCATATTAATTATTGTATTGATTCTATGTTGCAGTGCAAATTTATTTTAAAACTCATAAAATTTATGTATAAATATAAAATGAAAATATTCAGACACAAAAAAGATAACGTCCATTAGGTGAAATTGATGCTATATATATAATTCTTTTATGTAATGTATATAAATACTCTGTTACTTATATGTGCCAAATCATATAATTAGATCTGTAACACAGTTTTATATAGTTATAAATATATCGATTTTTATAGTCAAATGAAGGTTTCGACAATTAAATGAAAATACATATGCATTTTATTTTGCGCAGGAATGTAATACATTACATTCGATATAATACTTTAAAATGAAATCTATCATAAATTTATAATTGTGATATCTTATTTTATAATAATCACATTTGAATATAAACTAAAAGCTATTCGTTAGAGAGATAAAAATAATTCAGTATGTAATTAAATGCCACGAATATAGCTAGAGAAATTTCAGTAGCTACCATATATCGACTATCAATTTTCATAAACTTAAATTGTAAATTATCATACATATATATACGACATGATAAAATAATATTGCATAAAAAATTGTACTGAACCCATTTTCTACTACATCAAATATGAATTAAATTTAAATTAAAAATTAAAAGTTAAAAAAACATCAAATACGAATATAATTAGATTTTCATTCTATTCTGCTCGTTATTTTACCATCGAAATAATACTGTGCCATAAAATAATTCATCTTTATAGCATTTTGCAATATATCTCATTGATAAACAATTTATACACAATTTCGAGATCGAATTGCTGTCTTTATTTTCTATTTATTTTCCATCACATATTGATATACTTATGTAAATAATAATACTTCTTAGTTTTAGAAGAGTACAAACTTGCAAGAAACATGCAACAAATCATGTGAATCGTCATAAATCATGTAAGATAAAGTAAATAATGGAAGCATAATTATATAAAAATTGGACACTTTAATGAGAGACACTACTTATTATAAATATGAATATGAATAATGGTAATGAATAAGATATTTGAACTGTATATTTGCGCGCGCGCGCGAGCGTGCATGTACATGTTTGACAAATGTAATGTGCTATAAAATTGAGCGTTTCATTTAATCAATCATTTAATATTCATTCAATCGAACTTAGTCGTAATGAGTCAAGTCATTCATCGGAAACGGTCACATGTAAGTTGCGAAAATAATAGCGAAGATAATTAACGAGTCGCCAAGTTGTCATCAAATCATTACATAATTCGGAATTGTTGTGAAGAATTTAGAGAATTATCTCTGTGAATCTTTTTTCCGAAGAGCTTCGAAGAAGAGCATTCTTGTGAATGGCCATCCTCGAAGTTCCTTCCATATATACGTTTACAGAAAGACAAAAATAATGTGATAATATTAAGGCGTCGAACTACTGCCGGTATTTGCTGGCGTGATCCCTGTCGATGGCGGAACGGAAGCTGTCATTGTTGGCGGTGCGTAAGGACTTCCACAGAGTTGATCGGCTATACGTCCACCCTCACGAAGGCCGCTGAGGAATGCGCCATGTACGGTGGCTGGATAATTCCGTATAGTGTGCTCCCCTGAAAACCCGTCATATAAATAGATCAACGTGCATTCTGGTGAAAAAATTTCGTCACGACGTGACACTTATCTTGGACAAATTTATTATATTTTTATAACGCCATTAAAATCTTTTGTGCCCGTTTATCGACAAATTTCTTCCGATGTTTATTACATTCCATTAAATTCTCGCGAACGGTAACTTTATCCTGTTTATCTGACCAACATTTCGCGAATAGTAGAATCTTTAAACAGCGTTAACACGCGGAATTGCCGCGCACACAAGTTGGGGAACGGAGTATCGTAGCGAGGCAAATTACATCGTGCATCAATCGCAATATTCCGTAAACGTGAGCGACGTTTACGTGTATTTACGGGGGACGCAAACTCGCAGCGCGATGGCAAACGCAAACATAATTCTCCGTTAGGGAAGAACTTAAAAAAGTAGCTATTTAAGTTTCTCGTATCTCGGTAAGGTAATATATAGCATCGTGAAAATGTCAATTTAATATTTACCTGCGAAGAACACTCTTGGTTGCGGCGGGGGTTGATTAAGCAGGTGCGGGGATGACACCGGTGCCGCTAGGAGATCGTAATCGCTGCCGGAGCTGCCGACCGCGACGAAGCTGTAAGATCCTCGTGCCCAAGGGTCCGCCCGCCACCTCGTTACGACGCTTTCTCGCGGTTGCGGTACCACTTGGTTCCCAAAAATTCCCTGCGAGAGCAAAAAGTCTTTCTTCAGTCCCTTCTATCTTTTTTTTTTCCCCTCCGTGAAAGATAAAGAGGATTACGAGACGTGTAAAACAATAGTTAGCGGTGCGAGGTGTACTTGTTACACTTAAGTTAAGTAAGACCGCTATCCGTCACGTCCCTTGTCCTCCCTGCATGCTCCGGCTAGAAACTTTATCCACTTACTTTCAAAACGGCGATGCAACGGCCGACGATAACATCGTCACTGACATTTTCCATTACACAAGCCGCTTCACCGGCGACGAGGGCCAACAGGACCGGCGCCTTGTATAAGTTCCAGAATAGGAAGAGCTCGCCGCGCGACGCGGTGGTACTTCCCACGTGGCCGAACAAATTGGCCGTTGGATCCCAGAAAATGCGCTCGAAGCATAGTACTACCTAAGAGATTAAAGGGAAAATTACGGAATTGAAATTATATCGAATATATGTACGGGTACTTTTTTTTCTGAAATTCAGACACTGTGATATTTTTGCGTTAAAACGAGCTGTCGATAGAGAATCGACTGAAAAAAATTGCATTTGATGTGAAGAATACGAGAAACCGCAAAAATGTCTAACACGTCCTAAAATATTTTATATATGTTATTATTACAATATAATATAGAAAAGTAAATAGTATTATAATAATAATATACTTCTTCTTAGTTTTGTCTATGAGCAAACGAACTATTTAATTAAAAATCATAGCTAAAATTATAATTTAATGTTCTCTTATTTTTGATACTTTTATTAAAATATACTGTAATTAGCGAATACATAATTATCAATTTTAACATTTTTTAAATAGTAAATGTAATTACTCGTCATAATTTTAAATTTAATAAAAGTTTACATAGTCATTCAGTTTTTATTTTACATATCAAATTTCATTGTAATTAATCGATTTATCATGCAGATCTGTGCAATTTCGATAAATTTTTTATGGTAATACAATTCCACGTATTTCGTAAAATTTCGATTAACCATCTCTTTTTCGAGCGTGTAACTGAAATTTCTTAATTTTCTCATTGACGTACACGTTAAACGCTTGCACTGAATCCTTCAATGTGGTCCTCATTCGTTAAAAGAACACACATTAATTGCTATTGAAATCTGCCACTGCGCGATCAGTGATAAGTCTTAATGCGCGATTATGCAGTCCCTAATACCCTTACACCAATGCTCGACAGGACCGTCCATCGTCCCTCTCGCGAGCAGCATAAATTAGACCGCTTTAAGGACGACAGCGATTTATCGGAAACACACCGTACACACACACACACCAACGCATACATCGGCGCTCACCTTATTTAAATTGCCAAAGCCGAGTCGTTGAATGGCCTGGGACTTCCAGTCCGGAAGCGGCGGATTGAAGGTGACCCCGGAAGGCGGTGCGGAAGTCTTGAGGACACCGAGGGGTAGCGTAACCAGAACGGCGTCCGCTTTATAAACGGTGTGATTTGTGTGCGGACTGCGGGAGGGTGCGGCCCATACTTCTACGCCATTTGGCCCATATCGCACCGCCCTGGTAGCTGTGTTCAATCGAATATCAAGTCCTTCCGAGAGAGCAACAGGTACGCAAGAATAACCGTTGCGAACTGTAAGGTAAAAGGGGTAAAAAGCGGATCAGTATTCGGATTTATTGTAATATGGCAGTGAGAAAGATAGAAAAATTTTTACCATGTATATATACATATATATATATATTATATATAGGTATATACACGTATATATACATATGTACATATGGTGTAGCGAGAGATCACGAAGAGAGCGGAATAAAGGAAATTCTCTCTACAGTCGAGAAGAAACTATTCGAAAGGGCGCGAATACCACTCGGGAGGATAGTCACGTAAGGGCGCGAGATGGGGCGCGTTTAACGAACTAGGTCGTTGCGTTAAGAGTTTCGTTATACATGTTCCTTTGATTTCGGGGATATGGCAATATGCTGAATTGGCGTATATCCCCGCGGCACGTATCCGCCCCGGCGCTCTCGCGCGGCGGAAAGTAGGAATCGAATCAAGAGGATCTCGTTCGTTACGCGTACGTCGTATCAAAAGGCCCTCCCTCGTAAAGGTAAATATCCGCTCCGCGCGGCGATGTTATACTGGATGCAATACAGGCCCCATTATGACTTAATTGGATATTTCGTGTAACGTGCGCTTAAATCAGGGCACATGACGCGGACCTAAATTCTCGTAAGCACATTCGAACCCCATAACATCGAGGCGTGTACTAATAATGATACACAGGCGTCTCCACTTAGGGGGTTAATTATGTTGATGGCTACCACGGCGCTAACAAGCACTCTCCTATCGGCGCTGCATCCCATTTCAGAAATTTAAATTTACGCGTGCGCTATGTCAGGCTGAAAGCACGGGCTAATTTAAATTAGCACGTTTCGGGAGGGTGAGAGGG
>VBVQ01006194.1:0-10095 GCA_011636635.1 Tetramorium simillimum | reverse complement strand
TGTTATATAATCCTGTAAGTCCTTTAAATAAAGACGGATTATAAATATTTGTTTCAATTTCCCCAGTTATAACTAAATGACAATAACCTAAAATAGCTTAAGGTATTCACTTTGCCCGGGTTTCCCCTATAGGTAAGTAATATGATTTTAATATAATAGATGTATATATAATTTGTTGGAATATTAAAATTTTTATGAATGTATTTATATGTATGTACATGATAATTGCATAATTCTTTTATTGCTCGCATTTTTAAAAACTTATTTTTAACAATTTGACAAATTATTATTAGTTTTCAATTTACTCGAAATGTAATAAACTCTTTAATTACTAAAAAAGCGTCACTAAATGAAGTCATATCTTCGAAATCGTCTGCTATTAAATTATACTATATTTAAGAAAAAAAACCGATTGTTAAATGTAATTGCAGTATTACTGCTATCAGGATTTTCGGTGGCTATTTCATCAAATATATAGAAACAAGTAAAAACTCAAGGATAAGCTATTTTGGTAATTATAATAATAAATTATAATAATAAATTGCAGTTAAAATCGGCTTAACTGATGTCGTAGACATTTCCGAATCTTACATTTAAAAAATTTATTATGACATAATCTAAAGTACATGAGTAATAATTAAACATTAAAACGACAACTCATTTAAAAAAAGAAATGTACACTGAGAGAAAAATATAGTTACTTTTGGCCTTAATCACAATTTTATAATATTTCTAACGATAATTATGGTTGACGTAATAATGCGTATAGTTAATTGTTAATCAAATCTATTATTAGAAATATTATAAAATTATGGTAGTAAATAGATAAATAAAAATGAATAAAACGAACAAAGAGATCTTCTGAATATACATTGACTTTAAATGTTTTGTACAATTTTGAAATAATAATTTATCCTAAGTACTTCCTTTTTTTCATCGTTTAAAATATAAGCAGTATACATCTCCTTACAATATTCAATTACTTTCGACAGATCAGTTTCTGCAGTATAGAAAATATTACACACTAGATATCGTATTCGTGGTTGAAAACACGATGAACGAAAGAAGTAGGTCTCTTCTCGATTTTGTTCGGAAAGCTCTCTTTTTCGCAGAATCGAATGGCCGAAACATGGCAGCATGTAGTCATTTCCGCAGCTCGTGATAAAAAATCATGCCGTTTCGATCGGCGAGAGCAGAGCAAGCTGAAGAGAGGAAAAAGCCCTTCGCAACACGTGCCGCCTTTCGAAAGAAGGCTCACCACTAAAAATCTATAGCTACAATATATACCGCCCGCTCGCGGCAAACAAATGCCTTTTATGTCGCGCACGTTTTCCGGAAAACCTTCACTTTTCCAAAAGTTGTCGTGCTGTCGAACACGAGAAATTTCACGATCAAATATTGTCCTCTCCTTTTTAAAACCTTTTCTTACTGATTCTGAGAACAGACAGTGTAGATAATTAACTTGTATTTGTTGTTTATTATGAAAGAAAAGTCAAACGTAAGAATCGATTATAAATTGATTTCAACGTTGAAAAACAAGATTTTAATCTGATTACGTTTATTGCATTTTACATTACATTATATCCCAAGTGGGAAATAAATACCGGTAAGATACTGGGCCAGTACCGATTTTGGGTACTAATTACTGGCGCGGTACTATGTGCCAGTACTGGTGTAGTACTGTTGGAATATTGGGATGATAGCAACGGGCCAAGATTTGAATAACGGTACTATTACGGTACAAGATTATAATACCGTAATTCAATACCGTAACAGTGTCAAAAATCAGTACCGATTTTCTGTATTGTAACAATACCATAACCGTATTAAGTCATATAGCGCGGCTCCGCTTGAGCCGATCCGCTCAAGCAATCGCATGTTGACCAATCAGATTTGGTCGTATGTCCGAATTCCTAAAGACTCGCACGCAATACTAACATACTATCCAAGCCCATCCACAAAACACGCAGAACTAATTATTCTAACAAAATTAATGTTTAAAAATATCGATAACAATTTGACAATAAAATAAACTGCAGAACTAAAAAGACTCGTTAAAATAAAAAATGTTTTCCGTTAAAAATTATTATAAACTGGACCGAAATATGCATTCCATTTTATTTACAATTTTGTTGGTAGACACTGCGACATCTTCAAATTTATTATATAATTTTAGTATTGAAGTATTGAAGTATTTTTTATAAAAAAAACAATTACAGTATACAAGTATCTTTTTTAAAGACGCATTATTATTATTATGGACAATAGAATATCGTGGATAAGATAATCAATAGTGTATACATTTCTATGAACAGAACCAGACTATGATCAAAGTTTACATTTTGGAAAATTAACGAATTTTACCAACGATCCCCAAGAAACCATTATTCATCACTGCGCTTACAGGATATCCCAGGAAATGTCCCATATGGCTACTCATACCGGCAATCCTGCCGCCGCAATTTCTGCAACAGCGATACTCCCATTTTTCCAATACGTTTACGTAACGGATGCGTACATAACGTCATTAGAACCGGTTCAGGAACTCGGTCCACACGTGCTATAAATTTTTTTGTCGTTGATCGTTCGCGTCCAATAGGATTTAAAAAAAACTAACTTCAAATTGCATAAAAAATCAATATACGTGTCTATATATATTTAAAAAAAAAAATATTTTTTTTTACTAAAAAATAAGGATTATAAACAGAAAAAATCGTACGAAAAATCCCGTTATTGAAAAATTAGACATGCTAGTGTCAAAAATTAATCGATGTCACCAATTCGAAAATCAACGTGCACATTTGTTTAAAACACCTGCATGCAGATTGTTTTAGGTGCGTAAAACTTTTCACTGGAAAGATCAATGATCGAACGAACAGTTGTTTTAACGAATAACGAAACATCGCGCAGAAATGAGCTTCGTCTCTTTTTTATTGTTCGTTACAATAGTTCGAATATCGAATACGATATCATCGCGATTGGTTACGAGGAGATGCTTTGGCGAAATTACGCGCTTACTTTCGACGAAGCTCGGTAAAGCTTTACGATGATTGATCATGTTCTGATCAAATGGTATGCAATGAATGCTTCATCTGCGAAACGTAAGAGTAAAATTGCTGTATTGTATAAAGATAGTAAAGTAATAAAGAGATTTTGGTCATTAAATACGGTGGTCATATTTCTTTGAGAAGAATAAAGAACATCGCCACCTACCCTTCTTCCATCACAAACAGGCGCAATGTAAATTTATTATTATCATTAAAATTTTTTTCTTGAATATATATTTATATAAAAAAAAGTAAAATTTTGTAAACTAAAACAATTACATATGAAAAAAGAAATACATCTTTATTTAAACATTACACAAAATATACAAAGGTGATAAAGATTGAAATATAGGATATTTTATAGGACTTTTCAGAAATAAAGGACAAAAGAGGTTTTCAAGAAAAAAATAAATCTAAAGGACACAAACCTAAAATAAAGGACTGTCCTCTGTAATATATAGGATGGATAATCACCGTATCAATAAAGCATGTACTTTTCATGTGATCGTATAGTAGTACGCAGTATGAAAGAAATTTTAGTAATATTAACTATTTTTTACAGGGTGTTTAAAAAAAAAGTATTAATATTTACATAGACGGAAGTATATTTTTTTAAAGAAACAAAACTGATAGCAAAATTTCATTGTAAAAAATATATTTTATCTTCAAAAAGTCTCGTTCACAATCATTGTCGACACATTCTTGGAATCTTTTCCAAGAATTCTCCTATAAAGGCACATTTCTTTGAGTATTATTGCAATCACACTTTCTGTCTTGCATATTACGAGACTTCATAGCATAAACTCGTCCTTTTACCATCTCCCATAGCCAGAAATCACATGGCAACATAAGATCTGGAGAACGTGCTAGCCATATTAGAAGCCCACCTCTTGGCTCTGGAGAAGATCTGGACCTGAAGAAGATTTCAAAAATATATTGACAATGATGATGAACAAATGGATACTCTTTCAAGACAAGATACATTTACTATATCTTGTGTTATCAGTTCTGTTTCTCTAAAAAAAAGTTATATATTTTCATATAAGTGTTAATATTTTTTTTAAGCACCTTGCTTAAAGAAATATCTAGCGAGGTAATAAAAAGGGTTTTACTGGAAGGCTCACACCTAGCGCACAGAAATTACGGTAAAAAAGATGACTGAAACCCTGCTCTCACTGCTCAGCGGCAACAAAATTGAAAATACAATCATTCTTCATCCATAAATCTGTATTAATTGCAGCAGCGCGTACAAGAGAATTACTTCGTGGTATAACGCCCCGATAAAATATGGGTATCTTCGGCAAAGCGGCTTTCCTACCCGGGAAGACCTTTTTGAACGAAATCGATTTATTTTCTTTTAAGGTCACTATATTTTTATTAAGCTGTGCACGAAATAAGCCGATTAGGAGCAATCCGTAAGCTGTGCAGGAGCGCTTTGCAGTAATCTGAATAATAAAAGCCGTAGTGTCGCATTGCCGATTATTCTAATATTCCTGTTAGGATAACGACGGTTTTCGCAAACATGCGTATAATAAATGCAAGTCTTTATACATTTAATTTGATATATTTATATATTTATTATGGTCTATCTCTTTTAATTAAGATAAAGAGAGTGGTTACTTACGATGGGACACCTTGTATATATCTAAAGTGTAAAGTGATGCTAATATTCATTTGTTTGCGACCATTCACAGTCCTCCTCGCTCCCGCAGCTCAGCAAGTGGCACACGAGGAGTTCCTTCCCTGCCTCCTCAAAAAATCGCCTCCTTGACCTCCACAACGACCTAGATGTTTCTCGGCAACACTTTGGATTACCATACATATCGTCCTCGGAGGGACGATGTAAGGCACCAGGTGTCCGATTTTCTTCGCGCATAGGGGGGATCGTATGGAGATTTTACAGCCAGTGTGCCGTATAGAATTTGCACACATTTCCGCAAATACGCGCCATTGAAAAAAAAAAAGAATTTCGGCGCGAGATCGGCGCACGCAGTTTCTCGAGATCGCATAATTGTTGGAACGGAAAGGGGGATTTTTTTGTTATTTCCGCGGCAGATGGAATTCATTACTCGAAACGGACGAACGAGGGGAGGAAAAACATTGGTGCGAGTTTTACAACGCGGATGTACGGACGGATAACGTAACGTATGGCGTGCATTCCACGCTATCAGGCAGTTCGCGACCGAAAGCAAAAAATTACGGCGTTTGTATTATGGATTGAAAGCTACTGCAGAGACATACTTGTGAAAGTGTACTTGTTCCTGTAAAGAATAATAAATAATTCAATAGTTTTGAAAATAAATAATTAACCTCTATTAATTTTAACATTACATTTATTACGTATGTCAAAATAAATATAGATTATTTAATGTGTTCCTTTTTGTATTTTTAATAATGATTAGATTGTCAATTAAATATTAATTTATAGCTGTACTAATATAAATATTTTCGTAAAATAAGATAGCTACATAATAATAATAAAGTACAATAGTAGAATGTTTTAGATTTGTTAGCAAGATGTTTTCAATTGAGAATTTAATATTTTAATATTATTTATATTTTGTAACTTTTTGACGAGGAAAGAACGAAAACAGATTAGCGTGCGATCGTGCCAAAATCATTTCGCCGAAATAAGATTCTGAAATAATTTTCTTTACATGCAGAGAAACGATCATTTTCCTTCAAAAACCATATCGCACAATGTTTCATTGTGAATCGAAACCAGCGCTCTAACCGAATAAACTACGTTTGCCCTGCGCTTTATACGATGGAACTGGTCACAGCGCACGAGAGAGCTTTGTTCCAGCAGAACCCCTTCAATCTACAGAGTCGAGGAGCAACAAAAATTCCTATTGACTGTGTCGCTCCATCCCGCCGAATGTACATATTGTGATACGTAAGAGACTTAACATAACGTTAACGAATGCTTTGTTTGCGTTTTGTCGAAAAGAGACGCTCTCGAACGAAAAAAATGAATATTAAAACTTACGAGAATTCTTCAGATTTTCTTTTTATCTCTACTCTCGTTATAAGGCTACTCTATAACTCTCGTGCAATAAAACGCATCCATACAAATTAATTAAATCCAGATAAATTCATCATTATAAGAAAAAATAATATAATAATAAGATAATATGTACAAGAGAAATTGTTAGTTTTGTTATTCAATGTAGCTTATTTATGTATTCACCTGAAATAATAATTTGAGATCATAGAAAAACGATCTCTTTCGAGTTTGATAACAAACGCGTAATTAGCATTCAAAAGAAGAATATTCTTACGTTATGATTCTTGTTTTAATTTACAGGACAGAAAACAGAAACGAGACACGCAGTTTGCATTATAACATTTATTCATTGTTAATTCAAACAAATGTATTATCGAGTAATGTATATCGAAAATATTCCAATAATTAATTGATATGAAAAGAAGAAGTTGATATCGATACAAAAGAAATGTAGAAATTATATAATTTTCCACTTTATTTCCATTTTTAATTTAACTTTTTTATCTCTGTCTACGCTCATTTACATTTCTTTTATGTCCAATTCTGAAATATGTATAAAAGAATAAATAAAAATTTTTAAATCGCAATATTTCTTTATCGAAAAAGCATTCGCAAAGCATAATTAGAAGATATTGTTGAAAATTTTCTTCTATGTATCCGACTGTATTATAATATAAACTTGTTCATTCGTTCTTTAATCCTCCTGCGCATTATGACGAGATATCTCGTCAAAAGCAAGTTGTTTCCGTATGCACCATGACGAGATATCTCGTCATGACATTTTCTTTCATAACTTTGGACCTACTAAACCTACAGAGGCCTGCGACCTCTCAAATTAAAGCTGAATACTTGCATTTTAATATTGATTCACTACAGATATCAAAATTTTCTCAAGTACCCATGAAAAATGCGTTGGAAAATCTAAAAAAATTCGGGCCTTCCTGATTAACACAAAACTTGGCTCAAACTAACAAATTGGCTCTAGAAATCATATTCTGGGGTTTTTAAGGTCGCTGATTACAAATCTGTGTTCAGAATAGTGAAATTCAAAATGGCGGATATAATATGGCGGCGATAAGAGTGATTTTAATATCCAAATTTCGCAAAAAAATCACTCTTATCGCCGCCATATTGGATCTGCCATTTTGAATTTTACTATTCTGACCATGGATTCATAATCAGCGACCCTCAAAACTCCGGAAATAATATATTGCATCAAGTATCCAGCTACAGAAAAAATTGTGCATTCGCAAAGGATTTAGTCGGCGAAAACTCATAGGAGGGGGGGGGGGTTAAAACAAAAAAATACCAAATTGTAGTTACTTAAACTAAGAAAAGAATCGCGGAAATGTTGCTTCCAGGCACATGTACCTTAAAGAGATCGTTAGTTTACAACGAAGAGTCACCGGTGAGCGAAGAAAACGCAAGGGAAGAACTCCATTCTAAGCGGAACTAATTGCGAACGTTATTTAATCTCCTAATTTGACATCGCCGGGCGGTCGTTTCTCAAAATGCATTTTCAACGTTTTCCAGAGCACAGAAAACGTCCCTTAATTATTTTGCATAACGAGGCGACCAAACTTTCCACGACAAAAGTAACTGAACAAGTAATGACAGTTAATGAGTTGCTCGTCATTAAGTATAATGTTCGTAATCTTCGTTAATCGATGTTATAAATAATTAAGTCCGAGTAGAGAGATCTTAGTTCCCTGGGATCCACAAATGGAAATGATCCAATCGAACTCGATAAAATCTAACTCAATATATACATTAGGTATGAAAAATGATATTATGGTAAAAAATTAGTTAGACTTTTTCTTTCTTTTTTTGCTAAAATTACATTGAATCACACGTAGAAAATATTTAAAATATATTAAAATAATTAAAATAATTAAGCTATCGCTTAATTAATTATTGTTTAAAAATTATGTTGTAAATTAACTTTCAAAACGGACATCTAAGCTCTTTCAAGATATATCTTATTAACATACGATTACTTCACAAAAAATACTAAAACTCAAATATTCAAAATAAACTTTTCGTCAATATCTCTCATTATTTGAATATTTAATTAATTTTAATAATAAGACGTTGATACAAAAAACCCATGAGTCCGATTTATATTGACGAAAAACAAAATCCGTTTTGAAAGTTATAAAAATGTGCTATTTACATTTATTATTATTATTGTTGTTAATAAAAATAAAAGCAATTTCGTTATTAAAGTTTCCCGATTCTCCCAGTTATACATAAAATAAATGTAAATACATTTTTTGTTCATATTAAAAAATTTAATAGGTTTACTAATCAAATCTTTGTATAATGGATTAATATTTAAAAAATAATACTTTATAACTATTTAAATTTTTTTCGAAATTTAAAAAAAAAAGAATGATTCAGGTTCTTCATTAAAAATTCATCCCTTTTTGTGAATTAAAATATTAATATTTTGTTATCTCAAAATAAAGTTTTTATTGTCTAACAATAAGTCTAAACTATGTACATGTATATTGAATTACAAAGTGGATCCTCTAACCGTTTCAGAAATATTCTGTTTCAATAAGTTATTGTCAATGGATGACGCTACATATTTAAAAAAATCAGAAAAAACGGGAGTATTCACAGAAAATCAGTCAGTATTGAGTGCTCGCGATAGGTTTTGAGTATACCAGCAAGATTCTTATCGGCTTTATTTAGTGCGGTTACGACCAAAGCACGTGGCATATGCAAATTGCGGTAGCAATGTTTCTTGTAGTTAATTGTTAACTGTTCTTCTATCGATTTACATTTTTTGCCCCGTTGCATTTACGTGATATTTTAACACCTTGTAATCGACTAATTCTTTACTATAATTCCGTATTCTTTGGTACATTGGATCTAGTTAATTGCTATGTTCGCAATTTTTTATTGGTCTATTTTTGTCTACTTCAGCTTATACTCGTTCATTTCGTACTGCATCATTACCCTTCCTATCGTATCTTCAATTATTTTATCGCCATCATTCACTATAATTTCAATAGACCATCTAATATTCTGCAACTCTATATAAAAGCATTCCAAACAAAGCTACATTTAATGTATCAATTCAAATTCAAGCGATGAGAATTCCAAGTAAAAATGTGCACTTTGTAGTACTTAAATTAAACACTTACATTAGTTGATGTGCTTTCTCTTCTGTGTTGATTATTTCTGGAATACACTCTGGATTTTACACTTGGTATATAATAATTGGAGAAACTTTTTAGTTCAGAGCATTAAAAGTGTTTAAATTTTTCGTTCAAAAAAAGGGGTGAAAATAAGCGTGACTATTTTCTCTAAATAAATTAAGAAAATAATCCATTGTAATAAAAAGAAATTCCTCATTTCTTTGAAATAGCAACTTTTACGCGAAAGGATAAAATTTACTCTTATCCTAAACTTTAGCCAAAGCTCAAAAAGTAATATTCCAACTTTCAAAAGTATCTGAGGTAAATAAAATTCTCGATTTGGCTCTAAGAGATTTGGCTCTCGTAACTTTTCGCTGTTTGTCGTCGCGTCGGATTGAAGCTGCTGTGGCTTAACGACGAAGACGTCGGAAGATTCAGTCGCGTGTCACGATTTCATGCCGGCATGTTCTATAATCCGGGAGCCGTGAAAATGGCCGTCCACGTTATTTCTCACGTTATATATAAACTGCAATAAGCGCATCCAAGCTTATATTCTCCGGCAAATAACGTCACCTTCCTTCCTCGAAGATATCGATGTTCTTCCATATCACAATCCATCATTCTAGTTACCAAAATAAAATCTTTTTATAATATTTAATAATATTATATTTCAAAAATAAATGCTAATATTAAAATTTTTCCAAAATTTTTCTTCAAACAGTTTCTTCAAAATAAATCGCGAATACAATATTTGCCATAAATATATGACGCTTTAACATGTGATTAAACAAATATATCTACACGTAAAAAATAACTTAGTAATATTAGCTAAATGTCATTAACTAGTTCAGAGTTTGCTGTTATTGCTTAAAATTAGCTGTAAAAAATAAAATAT
>VBVQ01006193.1:0-10095 GCA_011636635.1 Tetramorium simillimum | reverse complement strand
GAAAAATAATAACAAGTAATGGAAAAAAAGTGCAACTGTAAATACTTTTTCCAGAATACACACGAAGAGAGAAAGAGAAAAGCGTATGAAGAACGCAACCGTATGCCATAACCGTACTAATGTTGCATGCAATTTAATCGTATAAGTATGACAGATAAATCACAAATGACATACGTTAACTACTTACATCTGCACATAACATAAAAAAACTACCAAACCGCAAGAACACTATCTATTACAAATTGCTAACCTTACAACGTAAACAGACGCGAAGTAAGCTACGATGGTAATCACAATCATAATCATTGATCACGGATCAAATAGCGACTTTAGATACACGACGCCCACGACGGTAACTGAGAACTGCGAGACGCAGTGCCGATTACGCGATGTAACGGGCCACGATAAAAAATTCATCATATTTTGTCAGAAATATAACGTATGCTATTGTTATTGTGTTTAGGTTTTTCGGTAAAACGTTTTTATTTATATACAAAAAATGTGAAATATAAAAAAAACTATTTTTATAAAAATTTATATTAATCCTACATTACTAATCTGTATTTTTTTCTTCACCTTTTCTGTACGAAACCTTGTATGGAAATAGAAAGGAATTGGAAGAGTAGTTATTATTTTTCAAACCGCTTAATGCCCAATAGGAAAAAACAGATAAACTATTATTTTGATGTTTTATATGTATGCTGAGTTACTAAATTTCAGGAACATTTATTTTTAAAAAATATTGCTCTAAATGTGTATTTATGTACAATTAAAAAAATTTCGAAAAAAGGAAAATATCAATTTCAGCTAACTTTTTTTTTACTGTATTAGACTTTTTATTTACGTATTGTATTTTACGTTTCATTTATCGCTTGCATGCATTAGTTTTATGAAATATGTTTCTTTATTTCTTTATTTTTTATTCCCTCCCTTCCCAATCCTTTGGAAATGTAGAAAATTGTGAAATAGTTATATCTCGTAAGTAATTTATTTGACAATTTTTTACATTTCCTCCTGATGGAAGAAACCACCACCTTCCCGCGGTTTCCGTCGAGCAGTAATGTGGACTCAAATGATTTTTTTTTGTTACGACAACATGTCAATAACAGATGTAGTATATATTTCAGACATTTGTTATTTACTTTTGTGCATGTATAATAATTTCTTAATTAAAACAAGTGTTTTAATAATTTTTATGTAGTGACATTGACAAGTAAGAAAGTTTAATATTTTTCAGATTTATATTTCTCTCGACGTTTCTGTCAAAGAGTGGATTTCCTATTTGTTAAACTATCTATCCTACTTATTAAATTGTGAGCTTTAAAATGCTTCTCAATAGTGAAGGTCTTCTATTACAATGCGTTTAACTGTAGTATAATTTTCATATGAGGAAATTATTCCTTACTAGAATTTATTTGAATGATATATAATTCAGGATATTAAAACAAATAAAAAAGTTATTAAAACAAATATAAAAGTTATACAATACATATGTATATAACTTTCTTAGTTCAATATCATTTGGAACATGTATATGTATATACATGTATATACACATACACTGTAAAAAATAAAACGTAATTTAAACATTTTTTTATATGTCCCAAAAAGTCTACTCTAAATTTTAAATTAAATTGACTCTTTTTTCATGTGTTAATTATTGACAAATTAGAAATGTTAATTAATTGACACTATACTTTAAATTTAAATTTGTTCTTTTGATTTTATTTTTCAAGTTATGTTATCACATGATATTAATTATATTACAGATTTTACTTAAATTATGTGTAATAGAAACATTTAATTTTAGAAATTTTAGAAATTTAATTATTTTGTATGTAAAAGTTTACGATTATTCGAAAATTTACATTTAACTTTTGTTTATATGTTAAAATAATTTTAAGACATTGATTTTTTAAAGTAATTGTATTAAAAGAACTCAAAATAATATTTAATTTCTAAATGACATATATATAAATAATATTTAATTTCTAAATAACATATGTAAATGACATATGTAAAGTGTTAAGTTATCACATTGACATAAATGTAACACATAAAAATGTTAAGAACAAAATAACATAGCTGTTGTATGTTAATTTTACATTGAAATAATAATCAAATCTTGGTGACACAAGAAAATTTTAACATATAGACCTCTATGTACGCACGATTTTTTACTGTGTATGTATTACGTTATTCGACATAAATAAATAATATATAAAATATAGTATTTATATAAATATATTTGTTAACGAAAATATCCCGTACATATATATAGAATTAAATATTTCTAAAATATTAACTTAAAAGTTACTGACAAATTCAATTTCTTACAAATGTTACACTCGGAAATAAATTAATCGTAGGCCAAACAAAAAATATTAATATAAATATAAGTATTAATATAACAAAAACTATAACAACATTAATATAATAAAAAATATAACAAATAATATAAATATTAATAATAAATACGTGTCTTCTCTTTTACGGAATTTTTTTCGGAAAGGAATTGTCAAAATAATAGGCGAAAGGTGTAACTATTGCGGGATGCCTGTAGACATTCATGACGAATATCGGATACGATCTCGTATGAATTAGTACACCTTGAATTTCTACCGAAATATGCTGTTGGATAAATCTGTTTAAGTTTATCTCCGTGTAAGCCAAACTGTCTTTTACCATAATACATATTCCCCGCGTATTAGGACCATGAATATCGCATCGGATTGCCTTGTAGCCGCTAACATGGAAATGCGAATCACTAAATAGTAAGATTTCTTGTAGACAAAGAACATCATACTCGTGAGCCATAGCCTGTATATATATGATTTTATCTCGGGCCCCTCGACAATTCCATTGTATGACGCTAAGGCCCGCCCCTATATGATTATCTCGCCTATTCGCACGACTCATTATCAACTTCAGCATTCGGTGGGATCATCAGTTCAGCTTCCGACGGTTGCAAATAATCTTCATTATTGTTATTACTGTAGTTCTGACTAACATTGCGCCATTCGCAGACTTCCGCGTGTGTGCATAGCTCATTATATACGAAATAGATTTTTCAATGGCTAATTGCAAATCTCCCCTTAAGATCGCCGGAACAAGTTCTCCCGTAATAAAAGCTACAATCTTGCCAATTAACGGTGAGACCGTTGGGCCCTCCGAGGCATCCCTCCCCTCATCCGCGCCCCCACCCGAAATGCCACCTGAAAAACCGCAACCCCGCTCGGCCATCGACGCACTCCGCGGAGTTCTCCCATTGACATAGATAAGTTGCGCTTTATGTTTCAGACATGCCCCCAGGAGCCCGTGACAACCCACGGGCTGCCTCCTGCAATCTCCCTCTTACCGCCATCCTATCTCTATATTCTGAACGCTCGCACCCATCCCTCCTCTCATTCGCAGAACGCGCCATACCACGTGTCAAAGGATGCTTGCCCGCCACGATTGTCGCGTACGAGTTAACACGGTCTGATGTGATAGAACTCGAATCTGCCCTGCTCGTATACTTATTTTGACTACCCTCGCTATACCGCGGTTGAGGGAAACGCGAATGGGATCCTGTGCCATGCCTTCCGGTCTCTTTGTCACCTCCCACAACCGGAAAATTTACATAATCTGACCTATATTCTCTTGACACTTGAGGTAGGTTCGTGTTTCGCTCCAGAATCTTCTTAGCCTCCAGGAGTGAAACATTCTCGACCGAGGCGAATGCCACCGCTGCTCTATGCCTTTCAATCAGCGGGCATTTCATGGAAATGGCAGTGTGTGGGCCCCCACAATTGATACATAAAGAGGCTGAATCTTTCCTGGAACATGTCTCTGAATTAACTTTGTGCCTATTCTCGCCACAGAATAGACATCTCAGTCTACCCTTGCATGTTGAGCTAATGTGCCCCACGCGGTAACAGCTGTAACATATCTTTGTTTTCGGTATATAGATCTCGACATCATGCTTGATCTTATATAAAAATACATACTTTGATAAAATTTGTCCAATAAACTTGATCATAATGGCAGATAATGGTACGTTTTTCATTTCTCCCCCGACCTGTGTGCGACGAGAGAGCCTTTTAATCTTACATATCGAAGACTGCGATGTAATCCCTTCTAAAATTTGTTCCGTATCCAGATCCAGTGGGACTCCCCTGATTATCCCCGTGCGGCACGTCCTATACGAGGGTATATATGCTCGAAGATTGTGTGCCTCAAGGACCTGCGAATTGACAAGTCTATTGGCAAACGCAGCATTGCGGAACTCCGCCGTGACTCTTCCTCTTCCTACTTTCTTAATTTCTATTAGATCCTTGTCTGTAATACCGTCGTAATACCAGTGATTATTCCATTTATGGTTAACGAATGTGTTTGTTTCATACTACTTGCATCCGAGTCAATATTATGCACATGCACCTCAAATGGTCCTTTATCCCGTGTAGTATAAACGTTCTTTGTCTGTGTGTACGTCTCTTTTGTGTTTCTTTGGCGGTGTTTATCATTGCCTTGCGGCGTGTCAATACTCAAAGCGTCGGAATTTAAAACGTTTCCTCTGTCAGTCTTATTGGTGTGCGGTGTCGTCGGAAATAACGTCGAAGAACTTACCGCATTTTTTGGTTGTTTTTTCAAATTATGCCTTTCCCCATCTACCTTAGGATCGGAGATTGCTGCACGCTTCCTGCTGGTGTTCTCTATTTCCATCTCTGTCTGCGCCGCTTCTCCGTTAAGGCTCATTCTCCATCCCTCAATTTGCACCAAACTTCCCTCCGTTGCGCCTTCCGCAATTGGCTCGTGATCCGAGCATCCCTATTCGTCTCACTTTGCATGGCATTCTCAAAGGCTTCGAAGTGGTCAGCATTTACGTTAATTAGCTTAAGAGATCTTAGAAGCTTTGTATTTTTACAGGATAAAGGGGAGAAAGAAGACCCCTCATTCGTTGAGTCTAAGGAATGCGTGTAGGGAGAGGAAGGAGACCGGCGTTCCCCACCCTCTTCGTCGCCCCACGGGGCCGAGCCTCATTTATCGGCAGGAGCCGATGTCCGAAATTTTTGATTGTCCGACAGATTCGATTGACTCGTGCCCGTGTCCACTACCGATTCCCCAGGCCGTGCAGCCCTCAATCTCTATCAAAGCAGCACAAGCGTCTCGTCAATAGAAACTCACAAGGTTAAGGCACTCGTTGCCATACACATGTCCGCACAGTACGGCGTCTCGGGCCGGAGTCCTCTGTTTATTACTGTATTCCGGAAAAAGAAGTATTATGTAAGTCACGGCTTATAATATACAAGATGGTATGTGTAGTTCTTAAAAGTTCAGTGTTCTTATTGGAGGAACCAACAGAAAAAGAACGGAAACAGCCGATCGAGAATAAGCATCTTAAGTACGGTCTTCGCCAAGGCGACCTCAAATCAAATAAGATTACTTTGAGCGAAATCTTCGTGAGGATCGCCTTGTTTCTAGAACTTCTTATTTCACGTGAACACGGGTACACGATTTACACGTGTTATTAGCATTTACGTGTATAGACACGTGTACCGTGTACCCGCGTGTATTACACGGATACACGGATTACACGTGTATTTAAAACACGAATAGATAAATTAGTAAGTTAATGAATAAATTAATAAATTAATAATTGTTCAAACAGATAAATAAGTAAATAAAATATAAAAAGTGTTGCAAAAGGTCATTAAATAAGAGCTGAAAAAAGATCTTAAATAGAACACGTAATGTAAATATTATAAAATTGCAAATAAATTTAAATTTTTGTTTGTTGATCATACAATAAACGCGAGTAAAATAATAAGAACGTATTCTTGAAAATGGCAAAATTTATTTATAGATAAACATTAGATAAACATTTTTTAAGTTTATTTATAACACATGTTTTTTAATTTTTAAAGAAAAAAATACATAAACATAAAAATTTAAATTTATACATGTATATATTATATGTATTACACATTTACATATTTTAAACAAAATTTCAGTGAAAAATTTCAAAAAGATCAACGGAATGTACGCTATTAGCATCGTTGTTTTAATGATTTTCGATTTTGGTACAAAAATACTTACATATTAACATTGTAAGACAGCAATGACATTCTTTTAAATGTAACAATATTTCCAGCAGTAGAAAAGCACCGTTCAGAACTTACAGAAGTAGCTGGTATACTTAAATATTTTTTTGCCAAAAGTGCAATAGCTGGATATTTATCTTTTTTCATTTTCCACCACTCATACGGATTCATATCAAATTTCAATTGTGGTTCACCTAAGTATGCTTCCCATTGATTCTCTACATTATTTTTGTTACCACTTGTTTTATATAAAAATTCCAAAGCAGTTCTTTTCTTACAAATATTGTTTTTTATATCTTGACATAACGTATTTTCTTTAACCGCATCACGAATAGCTATTTTTGCGTTATAAATTTCATGATCGAGATCTTTATATCTAGGATCCAGCATGGAAGCAATCTGTCTTGTAGAAACAATATGGAAATTCCACTCTAAATCAAACCGCTGCTTTAGGGTATCTGACAATGTATTTTTAAAGGCTCGAATTATGACAGAGTCACTATCAAGAAGCATCATATGTTCTTGTAACAGTTTTTGTATAAGAGGCCGAACCATGGATATAGGAGCGTTTTCATTACAGATAACTAAAGTTACCATATGGATAGGTTCAAGGATTGTCGCAAGATTTTCAATAGCTATCCACTCACTTTCTAAGATTTCAAGTTTTTGAGCTACAGAGCTAGTTGTTATTTCTCGGTCTGCTAAGACATCCATCACTGGACTTCTGTTTTGAGTGAGCCTTTCAAGCATTAAAAATATAGAGTTCCATTTTGTATTGCAACTCTGCAAAAGTGTTAATACAGGCAAAGCCAATTGTTTTTGTTTTTCTTTCAGGGCGTACTTTGCAACATTTGAATGTTTAAAGTGACACACTATTTTACTGGCTTTAGTAATTAACAATTGAATATCTTCAGATGAAAGTGAATTATTTACTACTAATTGCAGACTGTGAGCAGCACACATTACATCAGATTTCTCTTGAACTTGCTCTAAAGATCGGACGGCTTTAACTACATTTACAGCATTATCAGTCACAATAGCTACAATTTTGTTGTTCAATTTCCATTTTTCAAAGATATTATCCATTTTATTAGCGAGATTTTCCGAAGTGTGGCGCTTATCCATTTCAGTTGTTTCAAGAGTAAAAAATCTTTGAACCCAATCGTCATCAATTAAGTGCACTGTCATGGTGATGTATGATTCCTGAGCAATTGACGACCAACAATCTGACGTACAAGCTACTGAATAAGCTTCAGTGAGTTCAGCTTTGATGGATTCTTCAATGCTTTCTTTAAGAGCCCGTAATCTCATTTTTAGTGCACCTTCATTTATAGGTTTATAAATTGGCTCTACAATAGCCATACATTGAAGAAAAACCTCACTAGAGCAAAATGAAATAGGCATTTGATTTAATACAATCATTTCTGCCAAAGCCTTATGGATTTCTTCTGCTCTCGCTGGCGAACAAAAATTATTTATTTTTCTTCTCTGGACTCTTCGACGCTTCCGAGATTGCGATCCTGATAAAGAAACTTCATCGGTTTCGTTGGTTATTTGACTTAATTTTGACGCAACTCGTCCATAGCTAAATCGTCCGATCTGTAAAATAAAATCTTACTGAGATTGTTTGAATTGAAAAAAAGCAGTTTTTTTTTAAGAAAACGGCGTGTACGATCTTGAAAAAAGGCTTGAAAAAAATTTTTCATGGATGATTTGGAAAGGTCTTGAATCAAGCTTGAAAATGAGTCCATGCGAGTATCTGTAACTCAACTGTGACCGAAGTTATAAAACTTTTTGTAACGAGTAAAATTGACTTCAGGTGGACAAAAGCAATTGATCGGTACTAATATATATTGCTTATCGGTAATTACTTATTAATATCTCTATTCGTATATTATCACTCTATTATGTCTTCATTAAAAATGAAAATTTTTACATTTTATTTTGTTATAAAATCTAAAAATATAATTATACACTCGCCTTTGTTTTGTAGATGAATTTCCTGGATTATTCGATTGGTCATATGTAATTCCATGAATGCCCTGCAAATACCGGCCTAATGACCCGGTTGTACCGCCGCGGCACGAAAACTCATTGTTTATGTCATCACTACATAAATTACAGTATGCCTTATCCCCTTCTCGACAAGCGTATTTCCACACCCAACTTTTTGATCTCATATTTAGAAATACAATTAGCGATTAATCGCAAAATAAAAGTAATAGCACCACAGCGGAATGCTCGATGTAAGGAAAGTTGTCGAGCTACAATGAAATCAACGAGCTACAATATTATGTTCCGTTGTGTTTCCTTTTTATGTCCCCCCCCCCCCACTGCTTATTCTTCGCATTCTTTGGGATAACACGTGGTTGTGATATTGATAAACACATTCGAGAGCGTTTGAGTGCGCAAAAACCTCAGCACTTGAATACAATATTAAGAAAATAAAGTTAACGAAGTATGAACATTTATGTACAAAAGAAATATGTATACATATACGTATAAATTTATCATATGACGTAGAAAATTTAAAATTTGGTACATTTGCAGTATAATGCTTTTATCTTTAATTTTGCTAAATTTTTATTAACAAATATTAAAATTAATTTGAAAAATGGGATTTGGACGATGATTTTTACTTTCAGGATATATTCTGTGCACAAAAGTTTACCATTTTTAAAAATTCAGTAAAATTAAAGGTGAGGATTGCAGATTTATGTAAAATTTTTTGTAATTACACGTGTACCCGTGTATATATTATTTACACGTGTACCCGTGGGTACCCGTGTCAGACGTAACGTGTAAAATTACTACACGTGTCACATGTACCCGTGTATTTTAAAACACGTTTCTGATCGAGAGCTCTACTTGTTTCACGACTATGAAATCTACACGGAAAAAAACGAATATTCTTCTTTTGAAAATATGTCTATTCTCGATACATGAATCTTGAAATGAGATTATAAAGAATTAAACGGATAAAATTTGCTTGCATGAAGAAATTTTATATTGTTCCACCAACAAAAATATATTCTTATTATTGAAGAATAATTTTCTTGGATAAAGGGTAAAAATTTTGGATAAAAATAATAGTATTTTCAATGCAAAAATTATTATGTTTAAAAAATAAAGTTAAATTATTTTTATTTAACTATATCTTATTCTTAATAAGAGCTATTCATATAATTGAATTAAATTGTTAATAGTATTTATGACAACAATTCCTTCTTCTTGTTACAACAATTAAAATATTATTTGATTACTAAATTTAAGATTAATAGTGTTCTATTAATTCTATCATATTGAAATAAGAAATATGTACGCGTTCGCGCCAGATCTAAAAATCTGACTATCGCGCGTACTCTCTACGACCGCGACGATTGCGACCCCCTTCTCCCCTCCCCCCGCGCGGGATCAGTGTTGCTAGGCCGAAGCGCCCAACGACACGCATACAATCGAAAAGCGTACGTGCTGCTGTGGACGTGGTCTGTGCTGTGTAGAGCGATTTGTAGTTTTCTCGGTGTGTGTTCGGTAAATTTATTCGGTTCAGCGAAATTCGCTCGGCCGATTTCGTTTTGGTACGACTATCTTAATAACTGCTTCGTCGGCGCGAGCCTCGCGTCGAGCTGACCGTTTGGCTCCGCCGCCGGGCCCCGATCGCTATATCAGAGTCGTCTCTTCGCCGGTACCTCGCCGGTACGCACGGGTTCGCCATCTTACAAAGTTATAATTTATTAACAATACTCTCAGTTTCTGTTCGGGACTCGATTTCGTGTTTGTGTGTCGATTTCTCGACTCGCCCGATCGCGAGGAAGCATCGTAGATCATACGCGGAAGCGCGGCCACGTGCTACAAGATTTTACAGTGTGTGACCGGTATTTCGGCCTAGCTTGTTATATAATTTCTTCCACTGCTAGAACTGCATTCGCAGTTGTGATGTTATATACTCGTGCGTGTCTATTCGAGTCCTGATTGTAATGGAAGCTTTACTCGAACAATGGGGGTTAGAAAA
>VBVQ01006192.1:0-10102 GCA_011636635.1 Tetramorium simillimum | reverse complement strand
ATATTAATTTATTAGGAATTAAATATTAATATATTTAAAAATATTTATTTTTTTAATTTTTCTACTTACGCAAACATGTGTATGAAATGTTTCAGAATCATTTTCATTATTGAAATTAATTAGTAAAATAGGTATCGTGAAATATCTTCTAAAAACAAAATTAATGAAAACCAAACGAAAAGATACGAATATATACGTTATATACTTTTTGTTAAACATTAGTGCCACGAGATTATTTTAGTCTCTGGCAAATCAAATTTTTTTCTAAAATGGTATCTAAAATTTGTCGAAACGGTTGACAAACTGATGCGGTTTCGTGCAGATTTCGGTCGTTTATCAAGTTTTCGCTGCAGGTCTAACTGCGGACACTAACTATTTTCGAAGCCCGCAGCCCAATTTACCGTTAACCCAAGGGGGCCATTACCAGCCACTCGAACTAGGAATAGTGATCAAAGTTTAATTGCACCCTTATCGTAAAGTTGTACCTGCTAACAAAGTCTATCTTACCCCCGCGAGAAGCGCTGATGACGAACTATTTACCTCATTGAGGCGTTAATATCCCCAATCTGTTAACCGAACCAATTATGATACATCTAGTAATATTCCGTTTAAATTGCAAAATGATCAAATAATGAAAAAAAATTGTTTTAATTTTCTATTTCTAAATAGTGAACGAGATAGTATAAATATACACATCTTGTACTTATAAATCTCACAGATTCTACAGCCTCATTCACGATTTCAAAGATTTAATTTTAGAATTTTAATCGTGCACAGAACTTAAATGAGCTATGGATATAAACAGATAAGAATCATATTTCAATGAGATAATGTAGTATCACATTAATCGTTTATTGGTCCTGTACGACAAATTACATACATCTTATATGAATATTGATATAGAAGTTTCTCCACGAAGTAGAAATATTAAATGCGATCTTTTGATAATACTTGCAACGAAATTGGTAGGGAAATTGCATCCATCATCAGGGTGCAATGTACAATGATAATTTTAGTATAATCTCATTACAGTTTTTTGACAATATCGATTTCGATCTGATAGTATTGAGATAGTCTTGATTGATCTTATACACAAATCACAGAAATTTGCGTCTATAAATTAATATCCATGGGCAGTATCCATTTTTCTTCTTTTTTCTTACAATATACATAAATCGCTGCAGCATTCTATTTAAAAAATAATATTTAACTATAAACAATTGTATATGGAGAATAAAATCAAAGGACGTAAAGATATAATTTCTGAGTACATAGCACTCAAAATAGCGTGCACGGTGTCACATAAAGAATTTAATAACTTTACAAATGTAATATATGTTTCACGATAATAATAGATTTGTTTCTTCCACTAACGAGTGGTAAGAAATGAAATCATAAAAATCCATTCGTGATATTATGAATTGCCGTACATATCATACATGGCCATTCATATATATATTTCTATCATTTATATTGTATCATTCATTTCTCTCATTCACTTAACACGCTTCTGTTGTCTTTGGCGATAAATATCATTTACTGGTGGTGGCGGTAAATCTTCTTCTTCGCTATCATCGCCACCCAAACGCGTTCGTCTACGTTTCGATCCGAGACTTATGCCGTCGTTACTTTCGTCGACGATCCAATGCACAGATTTTGCGAGATCGAACAATTTAGTATCACATCCATTATCCGCCACTGGCAATGGAGCTGTAAATTTCAATTTTCTTATAACACGCTATGTTTAAAGACACGAATTTATAAATACAACAATAAGTACCATGATCGGGTAATTGAATTCTACTGAAGACATCCATTAATAAATCAACAGCAACAAATGGGCCTCTGAAGCAGCCAGGTGGCGGCAACATGGTACACAATTGAGCCGCGGCTGGTGGCAATGGGAACGAACCACCTACAACACAATAATAATAGACATGATTAATCTATGTATAGTTTACTGGTTACATTTGATATAATGTAAGCGGAGATATAGTCGACGACTTACCTGGTACTGGGTGCTCACCAGGCAAGGGATTCACTTTTGGCTTATATGGTATCATTTGCGACAAATCGGGTCTGGGCAAAGCGGCAATCGCTTCTTCTGGATCAGGTACGCGAGGTATAACGCCAATGGAGTTTCTAGCAACGCTAGAGACATCCATATATCCAATTGATCTCAACTCCATAGGAGTACATGGATATAAATCCAAAAATTTATATCTGTCCACTAACTGAGCAGTCTCTTTCCCTTCGAATTCCTTAATCTAACAAAATAGACAACCAATAATTTAAATGCTAATTTACATTATTCATCGTATAACAAGCTATATATGAGACAAATAATAATAACCTTTTCCAATACTGCACTTCGTCTCTTTTCGACTTTGACAATACTAGCTAGATCGCCAATATTAGATTCAAACTCCAAAAAACGATTCCATATATCTCTGTAAGAAATAATTAATTACGAAACAAACAAAAATTATAGTTTACGAAAACGTAGTGAAATTTTTAATGATATTTATACATACACTGATTTTTCTGGTTCTAAGCTAGAGCCAGAAGATAATACTCTCTCAAATAGGACTCTTGTATTATTATCCTCTGTAATAATATGCAATAACATATATAATAATGCAATTTAGAACTTATAAAAGAAATTTTATAATTTTTTTAGATTCTTACCGTTTAAATGTGACAAGTAATCTATATAACAAAGAATATAATCCGGATTATCTCCAAATTTCTTTAATCCTAATTCAAATATACGGAATGCTATGTTTTTATCTTTAGTGCAATAGTATTCCATTAACGCAGCAGCAACATAAACGTGATGTTTACATCTTACATCTTCTCGTGCTCGTTTAAATACTGTCCTCGCAGATTTTATACCTTCGGCTCTTCTCGCAAATTTCATATATTGCACATATGCCTGTATGAAAAAATTTAGTGTATTATCAATCTAATTATTTAATATATATGTATGTTCAAGAGTATATACACATGTATATATTTATACTAACCAAGGTGGGATCTATGTCAGGTATATCGAGAAATTTTTGATATATTTGATGTACTTTCTCGTATTTCACTCTACCCTCTTCAAAGTCTGCATGAGCAAAATATAATAACATATTCTTCGACAATAACGTGTTTGTCGCCCTCTCGAACATGGTAGCAGCTTCATCGCTGAGATTCTTAGCTGCATTCACATCACCTTTTTCCGTCAATATTTTCGAACTCAATTCCAAAAAGTGCGCCGCTTGGTGCCATACCGCAGGATGATGACCCAAACATAAGAGACATTGTTCGATTGCGAACATTACTCTCCGAGCGACCAGTGATGTATCTTCTGTTCTTAGAGGATTACTACGTTCCCACGCGATATATTTCTTCCATAGTTCGACCTCGATAAGAATGAATTATATAAACATAATATATATTGCATATTGAATATATTACAATTTATTTTCAAAAGTAGTTTTAATAATGGAGAGAATAATATGCTGGACAAAATGATAGAATACCTGTTTAACTTCTTCGGGATGACCAGTAGGAGGGACACTGGGTGCACTCCGATTCAAACCTCTCGTAACCGCTTCCAATTCTTTAGCAACACGTCTTGCATTCATGTAGTCCCTAGATCTTTCAATGGCCATTTTCTCCGCTATTATTGGATTAATGTTTTGCTCAAACGACATGTAATCCTTCCATAATTGCTCCATGTTTATCATAGGATTAATGACGCCTCGTTGATAAACCTGTGTATAATTTTCGTTAAAAATTATTTTAGTAATACTTTTCTGTAAGGGAATACGCTAAAGTTCTTTCGAGAATTTTATCACAAAAAAAAATAAATTGAATATTTTCTCTGAATTATTTAAAAATAATTTTTAACGAAAATTATACACAGGTTTATCAACATATTACTCGCCAAATTATTACTGCATAGTAATACTTTTCTGTAAGGATTACCTTTCGTACAGCACTAATTTTTTGATTTTCCGCGTATGACCCGACTGCTTCAACGCTCTTCAAAAACATGACATAATCATTCCAAATGCTGTAGGAATGTATGTCCATGCCAATTTTATCCAATGCGAAGTCGTATGCTTGTGCCATTTTCTCCCTAGAAAAATATCACAATTATTTCCTCCCATCTTAAAAACAAATAAAAAACAGATAAACGAGTAATTTTCCCCTGAAACTACATAATTTAATATCAATTAATATAAAAAAAAACTGATGCTTACATTTGTACCAGGATTATATATTTTAAAATAAAATATTTCCATGTACTTACTTATACGTAGTTAGACTTGCTTTTGTTTCTTTGACATAAGAAAGATACAGTTTCCACAATTCAATATTTAATATTTTCATGAGGCACCTTTGGAAAAGCTGTTAGACAAAAGAAACATTTTAGAAATATATCGTAGCAATTAGACACTGTAAATATAAGACTTCGTACAAGCTCTGTCCCAAAGGAAGATATATACGTATGTATATATATCCACCAAGTTACTTACCCATAAAGGCAAGTTTTATTTATACACATAGTTAAACATTTCTAATGTAGACCACGGGATAAATTGTATATTTAGATCATAGGAAATAACAGGCAGAATTTATTAAGAAAATGTATAATAATACAGTCACTAGTAACAGGGATAAATAATAATGCACCAATGCATCAATCGAGAATAGTTTATTATATAAATATATGATTTATTAGCAATAATGAGAGAAATATTAATGTTTCGTATATAAAATATATTATGTTTTATATAACACAAGAAAGCCCCACAAAATGAAAAATTTATTTATTTTCTGCAAGTGGGGCCATTTTATAAGAACGAACCTATGTGGGATCCAGAAATGAGTGATCCCAAGACATCATAAAAAAATTAAGACAACATGAAGCAGCATAAAGTGATTATAGAAAATGCATTAATATAAGAAATGTATTATATTAGAGCATAACACAAATGAAGAAAAATAATTACATATCTAAAATGACTTTATTAAATATTTTATCACCTTATGCTACTTCTAAAGATTATTGCAATATTTGAGCTTTCATCTAAATCAGATTTTCTCAAATATTGCTAAAAGGGAAGGTGTAGAGCGGAACTTTGATATTTATATTCATGGTTGCATAAAATAACATTATAAAATATATTCGTCAATGTACTGTGATTTGATTGAGGATCTGCTAGTATATAATAATGGCTCGAATTTTATTTGTTATCCAACTGGAAGTGTGCCATCCAGTTTGCAATATTATTTATATACAGTTTAGTAACGATTTAACATATCTTAAGCACAAATAAAAATATATTGCAGGAAGGAATATAAGGCTATTACATTCAGAAAGTTGTCTTCTTTGGATATTACAATAGCAATTACTATTTTCAAATAATAAAAAACTTTACAGCAAATGTAAAATATAAATAATGACCAAAGAAAACAACCTCCCAAATATATAAAAAGATCGATTATTAATCAATGAAATAATTGGTTTGTGGTGAAATAGTCTTTTTATTCACCTCACATAATATGCAAAGTGCTTAGAATCACATTATATGATAATATTCATGTCAGTAATATCCTAAAATTCTAGCCTGTTATATTACAGCAACAAAACAAAATAGAAACATCCATTCTGTAAAAATATCATTCATGATAAGAGAGTTAACTTTATAAAAGTCGCGTCTACTGATTAAGTTGATTAATAAGTTAAATCAACAATTAATATAATAAGAGAAAAAATTATATAAAATATTTTTTTATATGTATGAATACAAATTGCAGCAATTTATTTATAACAAAAGAAATAAATTTTGTTATAAGGATATTTTAATTTATCAAACAGTTTGTGTTTTATATCAATGCTTAATTTAGTTACCTGTATAAACGGAGTTTTCTATGTGTCATTTTAAATATTTTTGGGAGTAGAGCTAATTTAATTAATAATATATATATAAACTTATTTACACTAAACATACAAATTCATAAAATTAACATTAACATACCTTTTCCACCTTCTCAAAGTTCCGCATTTTTATCTAAAGAAACAAACAAGACGTATACAGATTAAAATTTTATTACAAGTGCGTTTTTGAAATTGAATATGAAATATTTTTTATAATATTACGAAGTTAAATGATTCATTGAAACAATTTTTATAATTTACATATATGTGATCTTTTAAAAACTTAATATAACCAATCACCTCTTGTTCTATGTAAATTTTCCAATAACGTCCAGCCGACGGGAATACTGAAACGAGTTTTTCAAATACTGGTCTCACTTCCACGATCGGTCTGTTCTGTGCTTCCCTTATAAGTATGCTCCATGCTTCTAAGTCATATGGCGATTCGTCGACGGTCTTCTGAGCACGTTGTAACTTCTCATTTCCCCAGTCCTATAAAAATGATATAATTTCAGTAATATTCAAACATTAATTTATATTAAATATTTTTAAATAGATATCTAAAATAAGAAAATCTTTAACACAGAGACGTCAAAGATTCTATTGATTCTTTTTGCAATCATTATTACAATAATTATTAAAAATTTTTAATATATTAACAGTGTCTTGATATAAAAATACATTATAAATAGAATATGAAACAGAATAGAAAAGAAACTACACATTTTAACATTATCAATAGAATATATATTTATAATGGAGTAAAATAAAAACTTTCATAGTTGTGTGAATATAGATATTTATTCCATGTATTTAATCTCGCAAGTTCAGAACCGAGAGAAGATTTAGACGTTTCATTATCTCCCGAATTAAAAGGAATTAATTAGATTAGATTAGAAACGATTAATGCGAATGAAATAGTGAATTTTACGTCGTGTAATCATTGCAAACTGAGGATAGAGGTTAGGATTGACTCGGGCGGATCAGGAGACCGTGATACGTAGATATACTTACAAATTCCGTTTTGTTTTCCGTCATTTTATTTTTTAGCTGCGCAAAACGCGCAAGATGCGTAATTCCGTAGGATATTCGCCCGTAAAAGAAAGGAGGAGTCACGTCCACAACCGAAACCAGGAAACCAAGCACCAACAAATGCGGAATGGAGCATGGGTTACGGGGCACAGTGACGTGCGCAGCGATATATCGATATAAATGCAAGTCGATATGAATGCAAGTCGAAATGGCGACTCTTTTGATATTCAATGGGCGGGAGAATTCACACGTGCGCACACAAAAAAGGGACTCGTGAAATATATATAATTTACCAATAGCGAAGTAAATATAATGAATTCGACGCATTTAAAGAAGTTAAGATATATAATATATAGTATTCAATACATAATAAACAGATAGTATTGAAACATAATAAATATTTTTTTATATATTAATTTGATGTGGAGAACAAAAATATAATTAAACTACCAAACTCTTACAAAATGGCATGATGGAATTGTATGAAATCTGAAAAAAAATGTTGCATATCAGTATTATGTTGCATAAATAAACGAATAAATGAATCTTTGGTATAAATTTTGACGGTTATTTTTATTAGAATGTTTTATGGGGTGATACCTGATAGTTCTCATCGCCAATTGGCCAATTTAATATAAAAAATTCCAACTGGTGATCTAGTGGAAAAACTCCAAGCACAGATCGCTGTATATTTTATGGACGTCGAACTCTCCCGTTTTATGAATTATCGTTAGTTCTTCGGCTACTGCACCCGTAGATTGTATTGCAAACAATACTGAAAAAATATCTACTTACGTATTAATTAACGCTATGAATGGTTAAGTATTTAATGCAAAAAAACCGCCCCCGGGTGGGCTCGAACCACCAACCTTTCGGTTAACAGCCGAACGCGCTAGCCGATTGCGCCACGGAGGCACTTGGATTCTAGGTCACCATTATCTCAAAGATAAAGCACGGCATGCATTTAGTCATTAAAAAAAAGAACCGTCTCATTAAAAACATATTTATCAATAATACGTTTAATTTATTGCAATATAATTATCTCACAAGATCTCTTTGTAGAAAAAAAACAAACAAACGCCGGTTTTGTATTAAGGACGGAGCCCTTGACAAATGCATCTTAATAGAAAATAACTCCTATGTGGCATTGAAATTGCGCTCCTATCAAAACGCGCCTGACACTTATCTTTTAGATAACACTACCATAATATCAACTTAAAAATACAAGTCAAACTCTTTAATCTTTTACTTACCATATTATGACATTACATGAAAATTGCAACTGCATTTTCCTTGTTTTTTTCACTGACAAAAATGAGTCTCTAACGTAATCAAAATCAGATGAAGAATTTTTATATTCAATTTCGCTTCGAGTAATTAAATAACAGCTCTGTATATTTATAACGAAATGGACAGTTCCGATTATATCATCGGCATACAATCTTCAGCCTCTTGATAGATTATTTAGAAGACTAATACGTTGCTATTGGCCCGAGTTTAGCGCCAAGTTGTAAAATGAAAATAAAGAAAAAAAATATGTTTATGTAGGTATATCATTGTACTGTCTAAGGGTATATATTCTGAGATACATGTTAAATTTTTCAAGCATTAAGGAGTCTTTTGATCGTTTACTTCAATTTCCAGTTTAGGAATTAAGTTGAATTAAGTACGTGTTCTGCTTAATTGTTCAAATTATCTTGTCGGAAAATTCTATTGACTCTTTATAAGTATTACTACCTTCCTCTATTAATTGCATAAAGAATACTTGGAAAATTATTCAATATTATGTCACATGCTTGCGTTATTTTAACTTTTATTAAGTACATTTACAAAGTCTTGTCTCAAGTTAATTGGAAATCATAAAATCCAAATCGCACAAACTATCTTGCGATTCACGATATCGTCGTAATCTTTAGACATATCAGTACATCTTATGACTCTTTATATTTTTTTTTGTAGATTATCGTAATAAAATGGCAATCATATTTTATATGTTATTGGATCCTGTATTAAAATGTTGATTTGTAGCAATAGACATGATTTTAAATAGAAAAAGGACCGAAATGGTCTCTGGATTATGCGATGAATTTGACGTAGTGTTTAGAAGAATAAAACTCAGCGAGGAGAAAAAATTTTAAATCGATTCAGAAACGAACTTCGAAGCAGCGGTAAACAAGATTCTAGCTGGAGAAATGGATTCATTGGTCGCCAAGCATTACAATTTGAATTTACATACACTACGTAGAAAGATAAACGATTTTCGAAATTCTGGAGCGAACTTTTACGAATACACTGCAACCAAAAGAATTTTTTCGCATAAAGAGAAAGTGTTGATGTTATTGATAGTTTTAACGATGATTCCGCAGTCGCATTGCATGTGCCACATTTGCATGTTTGCACCATTACCGTTTTTAGCTTATTGTGTCACCCGACAAAAAAGTAAATCATATCCACCCAAGTGGGACGAACGTCAGATAGTGGGGGCACGTTGGCAATCATATTTTTAAAGAGAATACGCATATGAAATTGCGAACTCGTTCCCGGAAAGCTGTAATGAAATGAAAGAAAATGAAAATATCTACAAGGCGTGGAAATGTATAGAGAAATTTTATTTATCGCAAAATTTGCAAAATTAGACTATGCTTGCAGTGTCAGTATCCGAGAATGAAATTGCTTATGGACGGATTGTTTATATTGTTTATAATATCGGACGAAAAGAGATCATTAATTATCGTTCTCAGAAATGACTAGTCTAAGAGCGGAAAAGAAGAAAATTGAAAAACAATATTAAAGAAAACTGAACTTTTATATTTTTATACTCAAAGGACCATGTACACACCTTATGGGAAATTGGCTACCCGTCGAATTGGCTGAAAATGCAATATGTTGTAGATGGCATCCTGATCAAAAGTCTTAATGGGACTTAGGTCTGAAAATCAATAGTTTTTGAGATAGGTATGGTTAAAAGTCGGAAAAATCGCCATTTTCCGACTTTTAACCGTACGTATCTCAAAAACTGTCCATTTTTGGACTTCGTGCCCATTATGACTTTTGATTAGCATGGTAACAACTAACTTTTTGAAAGTTCAGACGAAATTTGACCGAAATTCAATTTCCATAAGGGTCCAGAAC